>SNQJ01S0029507.1:46730-63931 GCA_010110895.2 Picea sitchensis | reverse complement strand
CTTGAGGTTTTAAGATACTAACCCCATTACCATATAATATTCATATCCAAGTGCCATAGAATTAGTGGAATAAATATTCAACATGCTTCGCTCTTGGATGAACTTTAAAACTTGTGGGATTGGTATCTTAGTTACATGGTCCAATGTTCCAAGAGACCCTACCCAAGTCAAGCAATTGCAACAATGAATCAACAATGGAATATACTCTTTCAACAATGGTAAGTTTAAACTAGACAACACCCTATTTAATATGGGGTTTAAACTAGAATGGATCCATGGTAAGTTTGGAATTTCCACAACTTCAAACCCTATTTAATATGGGGTTTAAACTAGAATAGATCCATGGTAAGTTTGGAATTTCCACAACTTCAAATGATGCATTTAATCTAGATCTCTAATTCGATATTAAAATCATGCTCTGCATGTATAAGATGAATAAGCTTATGCCAAAGTTGATGCATGTGTGGTTGAAACATACGTAGATATCATTCAAATGACTCCTTAGATGCAAACATTTGTGTACTATTATATAAAAAGGATATACAAAACTTAACATTTGTAAACATTATTGTATTAGCCTCTGTATGTTTTATATTTCTAAGCTCATTTAGATGCAAATATTATCATTGTATATTATCATTCAACAATGGTACTACCTAAAGATAAAAACTCTTTCAAGCAAAGGATTTTAATTTAACTTGGTTAGGATAAGTTTTGTCCATTTTCATATTAGGTCCAAGACAAGAGTAAAAGTCTTTCCATTTAAGAGTAAAAGTCTTTCCATTTAGGATAAGAGGATCAAATTTTTCATATTAGGTCCAAGACAAGAGTAAAAGTCATTCCATTTAGGATAAGGGGATCAAATGGACTTCCACCCACAAAATCAAATGGATTTTCACTATAAATCCTAGGGTCATTTGTTTGTTAGAAAGTTAATGCCCTCTGATCCTCACAGTATCACATATTTAAAATATAAAAAATAACTCAAGAATCTTAGTTGTAGGTATCAATTGCATACTTTACTTTAAGTATACATATCCTTTGCAATTCCTTCATACTAACTAGTTGGACAATGAACAAGACTATGAATGTAGAAGGTCAAATAAAGGAGAATGAATATAGTAATATAGATAGTATTTTAGGCATGGGGTACTTGGCTTCACTTTCTTAATGTCATTTAAGTCTATTGGCTAAAAAAAACTCCACTTGTATCTCATTGACATTCAAAGTAGCCGCCACCCAAGTCTTGCTATCATTAAGTCTCCCTGACATTAACAATAGCCTCCACCCCATTTCCATTCTCAGCATGAAAGTGATATGGTCTTCTTCACACTATGGAAATATATGGGTGAGTAGAGCTAAGAAGCCTTGATCTCCAAACTCAAAGTCTATCAAGAGTCAAAGTTGAATGGGGTGAAATTTATAGGCAATTTCTTGTCCACTAAACAAACTACCTTCCCTATGAGCTTACAAATGCAAAACAATTTCCTGTCAACCAATCATGCGTTCTTCTAAACGACATTATAAATGCAAAACATGCAGAAGACTAATGTTTACAAATGTCAATTATTGCAATTTTTAAAAAATATAATATTAATAATATTTGCATCTAAATGAGCTTAGAAATATAAAACATACAGAGGCTAATACAATAATGTTTACAAATGTTAAGTTTTGTATATCCTTTTTATATAATAGTACACAAATGTTTGCATCTAAGGAGTCATTTGAATGATATCTACGTATGTTTCAACCACACATGCATCAACTTTGGCATAAGCTTATTCATCTTATACATGCAGAGCATGATTTTAATATCGAATTAGAGATCTAGATTAAATGCATCATTTGAAGTTGTGGAAATTCCAAACTTACCATGGATCTATTCTAGTTTAAACCCCATATTAAATAGGGTTTGAAGTTGTGGAAATTCCAAACTTACCATGGATCCATTCTAGTTTAAACCCCATATTAAATAGGGTGTTGTCTAGCTATCCTATCTAAAAAAAAATGATGAATCTCACCTAAAAAATCAATGTTACTAGCTACTTCTATGTAGGAAATAATGCACCCCATAAAATCATAAAACTCTATGAAATATAAAATAATAATAAAAACAATAACTATTGTTTTTGCATGCTAGCCTGGATTTTGCATGTTAGCCTAAATTCACACTTGGGATACATTTGACTTTAAATTTTGATTAAGAGGATTTCTTATGTAATTATGTCAATCTTGTTTATAACATGTCAACTTCGTTTTCATTCATTTTTTATTCTATAAATATGTGGTTAATCTAATTTAAATAGAAGAACATTATTTAATCCTTAATGAAATGAACATAATTTAAATAGAAGAACATTATTTAATCCTTAATGAAATCAACATAAACATGTGTAATTGATAGCACTGGAGCTAAGACACTTATAGACTATTGAAAAATCATTTAAGTTATATATATTAAACTAATACATAATTTTGAAGAAACATAATTATTTTTTTGGAAATTATAATTTGTAACTTCATTCAATTTTTACTCTATAAATATGTGGTTAATCTAATTTAAATAGAATAACATTATTTAATCCTTAATAAATCAACATAATTTAAATAGAAGAACATTGTTTAATCCTTAATGAAATCAACATAACCATGTGTAATGGATAGCACTAGAGCTAAGACACTCATGGACTATTGGAAAATCATTTGATTCGTATATACTAAACTAATACATAATTTTGAAGAAACATAACACAATTATATCTTTATCAACATTGGTTAGATATGAATCAATTGCTAGACATTTATTAAACTTGGCATTACACACATTTATTACACACACGTCAAAACTTTACTAATCCTTGTAAAAGGAAACAAATAAATTACACACATACAAATCAATTTCTAGGCATTTAATGAACTTGGGCTTATATATATATATATATATATATATATATATAAGGCAACAAATAAATTACACACATACGAATCAATTTCTAGGCATTTAATGACTGCGATCACCGAGCCGGGAAGGTCCGTTCGTTATGGTTCATTTCAATTTGGGCCCAGGAGTGGGAATATTTTCTGCGTTGCCATAATCCATTGTCGTATGATCGTCCATCAGATCATCTTCTTCTGGCTTGGAATTCATGGCATAAAGTTCTGCGACAGGCATGACTGCAAGTGGGCAGGTTCTCTGAGCAGCCAAGGTTGGCATCGAATTTTTTGGCTTGAAATATATCTCTCGACGTACCAAGGGACCATCTCGTTTTTTTCTCGTGGTCGAAGAGAGATGAATAGTAAGAATATGCCCTAGAATAGTGGAACCTATGGCCATTATGCCCCAATGTGTTGACTATGTGTGGAGAGAACTGCCGCCACAAGTTATTAAGAATTTTCGTTTGCTCGAGACAATGTTTCAAATGAAAATTAGGGAGGGATAATATAAGCCTCCACAAAGTCTAGTTTAATGCGTATCAATGGAATATATCCTCAAGCATTTCGTTGATCAATGACAATTTCTAGGGTTCATGCGGAATGAGTTGTGACCATCACAGCTCACTAATTGCACAATTAGAAAAAAGTGCGAAGGTGGTGGTGACGACCAAAAGACATTGAGAATCATAAATTTCTTAAAAGCACCAACCCGTCGGCGAACAAAAAAAAATGATCGCGTCGCCTCTGAAATGAATACTTGGAAAGGATAACATGTTTGTGCACAAATCTTAGTTTAATTCGTACTAATGACAAATCTTCTCCGAAATTTTGGACATTAATGACAACTGTAACGATTGTTGTAGGATGGCTACTAGCATTAAAGCTTAATTATTGCATATGGAAAGTGGTCAGGCGGGTTACAATAGAAAAACGGAAGAGGATATACCCAGGAGACGTTAAGGCCCGATGGTTCTCTGCCTGGCAGACGGGTTCTCGGCCTGGCGGGCTGAAAATTGAGCCTCTATTGTTCTCTGTCCTACAAATATAACCTACACTTCCGCGAGATACAAAATGATAGGTGGAGTTGTGGGTTGGTTGGTTCAACATTGCGGGTTGGTTGGTTAAACATGTACTTTTATAAAGTATGTACATCATATTGTATATAACATATCCAAATCCGAGATTCCATACTAGGGCACTTTTTGTTTCACGCGTTCGCGGCCTGGCAGGATGAAAATTGAGTCTCTATTGTTTTGTGCCCTACAAATAGCACCCACAGTTCCGCGATATACAAATTGACAGTGGGAGTTGTGGAGATGAGTTTCTATATAAAGTATAGACATGATATTTTATACAACATATGCAGATCGCTTATTCCATACTTAGGCATTTTTTTGATTGCGGGTTCGCGACCTGGTGGGATGAAAAAATACTGAATATTGTTCCATGTCCTACAAATAGCACACAGATTTCCGCGATATACAAATTGATAGCATGACCTACAGGTTGCTTGGCTGAACATTGCATTTGTACTGTTCTAGAACATATGCGTATTCTTCGTTCCTTGTACTACAAATATCAACCACATTTTCGCGATATACAAATTGATAGGAGGACCTACGGGTTGCTTGGTTGAACATTGTATTTGTATTGTTCTAGAACATATGCAGATTCCTCATTCCATACTTGGGCACTTTTTGGATCGCAGGTTCGCGGCTTGGCGGGCTGAAAATTAAGTATCTATTGTTCCGTGTCCTACAAATAGCACCTACACTTCTGCGATATAAAAATTTACAGGCGAGCTTCTGGAAATAGTCTCTATACAAAGTATGGAATGATATTTTATACAGCATATGCAGATTCCTCATTCCATACTTACGCAGTTTTTGGATCCTGGATTCGCGGCCCGACAGACCAAAAATAGAGTCTCTATTGTTCTATCTCCTACAAATAGCACCCAGATATATGCGATATACAAATTGACGGCGAGAGTTGTGGAGATGAGTCTCTATATAAAGTATCGACATGAGATTTTATAGAGCATATGGGAATCCCTGTTTCCATATTTAGGCAGTTTTTTGATTGCGGGTTTGCAGTATGGCGGGTTGAAAAAAGAGTCTGTATTGTTCCCTGTCCTACAAATAGCATTGACATTTCCGCGACATACAAATTGACACGAGTTGACATGGGCTGCTTGGCTGAACATTGCATTTGTTTTTTTTCTAGAACATATGCGCATCCCTCATTCCATACTTGGGCACTTTTTTGGATTGTGGGTTTGCGGGCGGGTGGGCTGAAAATTAAGTATCTACTATTCTGTATCCTATAAATAGCACCCACACTTCCGCGATATACAAATTGACATGAAGACCCGTGGACATAATCTGTATATAAAATATGGAATGATATTTTACACAACATATGCAGATCACTAATTGCATACTTAGGCAGTTTTTGGAGCATGCATTGGCAGCCTGGCGCACCAAAAACAATCTATTGTTTCACCACCTACAAATAACATCTAGACTTCAGCGATATACAAATTGACAGGTGGACTCGGGCTGCTTCGCTGAACATTGGACTTTTATTGTCCCGTTGCGATCTAGTATAAATTTCATAATTAGCGATTTTTTTTTATCAGGGGCTCTGGAGATGTCCGCGACATATAAATTGACACGAGTCGCTACAGACTGCTTGGCTGAACATTGCATTTGTATTGTTCTAGAAGATATGAGGATCCCTCATTCCATACTTGGGCACTTTTTGGATCGCGGGTTCGCGACCTGGCAGGCTGAAAATTAAGTATCTAATGTTTCGTATCCTACAAATAGCACCCACACTTTCACGATATACAAATTGACACGCGGACCTGGGGACAAAGTTTGTATATAAAGTATGGAATGAGATTTTATACAGCATATGCGAATCACTAATTGCATACTAATTGACAGGTGGACTCAGGCTACTTCACTGAACATTGGACTTTTATTGTGTCGTTGCGATCCCATATCAATTTCATAGTTAGTGTTCTTTTTTGATCGGGGGCTCTATGGTTGGCGAGCTAGAAATTGGGCCTCTATTGTTCCGCGTTGTACAAATACATTGTTCTACAACATATGCGGACCTACAGTTTGCTTGGCTGAACTTTTCATTTGTATTGTTGTAGAACATATGCAGAGTCCTCATTCCATACTTGGGCACTTTTTGGATTGCGGGTTGGTGGCCTGGCAGGCTGAAAACTAAGTATCTATTGTTCCATGTTCTACAAATAGCACCTACACTTCCGTGATATACAAATTTACACACTGGCTTGTGGACATAGCCTCTATATAAAGTATGGAATGAGATTTTTGGATCGTGGGTTCACGGCCTGACCGACCGAAAATAGTGTCTATTGTTCTGTATCCTTCAAATAGCACCCAAATTTTTGCGACATACAAATTGACAGGAGGAGTTGTGGGCTGCTTGGATGAATAGTGCATTTGTGTTGTTCTAGAACATATGCGGATCCCTCATTCCATAGATGGGCATTTTTTGGATCGTGGGTTCGCGACCAGGTAGGATGAAAATTAAGTATGTGGAACCCTCATTGCATACTCACAAGTGGACTCGGGTTGCTTCGTTGAACATTGGACTTTTATTGCCCCATATCGATTCCATATCAATTTCATAATTATCGATTTTTTTCTATTGGGGGCTCCGGGGTTGGTGGGTTGGAAATTGGGCCTCTATTGTTCCCCGCTGTACAAACACATTGTTTTGGAACATATGCAGATCCCTCATTCCATACATGAGCACTTTTTGGATCGCAGATTCATGACCTGTCGGGCTTAAAATTAAGTATCTATTGTTCTGTGTTCTACAAATAACATCTTCACTTCCGCGATATACAAATTGACAAGTGGAATTGTGGACACAGTCTCTATATTAACTATGGAATGAGATTTTATACAACATGTATGGATTCCTCATTCCATACTTGGGCAGTTTTTGGATCGCGGGTTGGCGGCCTGGTGGGTTGAAAATAGAGTCTCTATTGTTCCCTCTCCTACATATACCACCCAAGCTTCTGCGATATACAAATTGCCAGGAGGACTCAGGCTGGTTGCTTGAACATTGCACTTTTAGGCAGTTTTTGGATGGCGGGTTCCTTGTCTCCATAGAGTCTCCATTGTTCCCTCTGCTAGAAATAGAGTCTCCATTGTTCCCTCTGTGAGAAATAACATCCAGACTTCCGCCATATACAAATTGACAAGAGGACTCGGGTTGGTTCGTTGAACATTGCACTTTTATTATCCCGTAACAATTCCGTATGTATTTCATATTTAACGAATTTTTTTGATTGGGGGCTGTGGGGCTGGCGGGATGAAAAATGGGCCTCTTTTTTTTGGGCTCGCGGGATAAAAATTGGGACTTTATTGTTCCACACTGTACAAAAGCTACCCACAACTCCACGATATACAAATTGACAAAGGAACCTATGGGCTGCCTGGGGCAACATTGCAGTTTCATTATTCCTTGTCCTCCAAATAGTGTTTGGAGATCCGCCATATACAGATTGAAAAATGGACTTGAGAGCTAGCGCACTAAATTATTAAAGGATGTTAAATTACTTATTCTTAAAAGAATCAAGGAAAGAAAAGATTTTTTTTTTTTTAATTCTATAACCGCAAGCATAACAAGGACCAATTTGAATTTTAAGGGCATGTTGTTCATATGATAGCACAATTGCATTCCACACACTAAATATTTGTTGATTTCAAAATATTCCAAGATATTAATCTGACTAACTTCATTGAATAAGCAAAAATGCGAAAACAACGACCAATTTGTATTTTAAGAGCCTCTTGTTTGTATGTGAGGACAGTCGCAATTCAGACACTATATATTCGCTGATTTCAAATTATTTCAGAACAATAGTTTGACCAAGTTCATCGATCAAGGAAATCTGCTAAAGAAGCTGACAATACAGTTGCGTCACAGCGCCATAGAAATTACCAGGTGGATCTGCGTCCCAACTGGCTAAAAAAAAAATTATATTGTTCGGTGTCCTCCAAAGAACAGTTGGATTTCCAGGGTATACAAATTGACAGACAAAATAGATAACCAAGAACCAACCATACTTTAAACAGTCTACAAGCAAGTTCCTAGAAGGTTCCATAGATCAGAACCCATCGACCTTTGCACCAAACGATTTGATATACAAAGAAAAGACATCGCCACATTTGTTTTCTGTTGAAACGAACTTTCATCTAGATGTTGAACAAATATTACAGAGAGACATGAGGTATTTTCGTTTCCTCTCAAAGTTTCATATAATTTTTTTTTCCCCTTTTCAGTCGATATGCAAAATTGCATTGTCTTCATTTAAGGTGAATTTGCTTTGTATCCGAAGCTGCCATAGCATGTAGACATTGCTTTCCTTTTTCTGTAGATATGTTTCATACGACAACTTTGCCAACTCAGGAAGCACATTTTGTAATAATGGCTGCCTGATCGTACAATGCACGGTTGTGTTGCCCACAGTTTGAATAACACCACTGAGGCAATGTCCATAAATATATGGATATTTTTCACCGCATCGCAGACAATCAATTGTATCATCAGTTATCAAAGTGGAGGTAGAGGCAACATAATGGCATTTTTCACAAACAGGCTCAAAGGGGGTCGAGTACACATTGGCTGAAACTAAAAGACCTTCAACTTGGGAATGAGAGCAAATGAATAAATACATTGAACAATACAATACACAACTGCATCCCACCCTCCCCTTTAAAACAAAAAAAAAAAATTAACAGCTGCATAAATTTGTTGAAGGCTATTTCTATAAGCAAAGCGAGGATGATTTTGTAAATGTATATGCACAACAATTTTAGAGCTAGCTAGCTTCTCCAGATCCTTTACTGTATCTACTCGCAACTCTGTTACAAATGTTGACTAGGTTGTCCGAAAGATCCTTTCTCTAGCATCCTTCTTTTTTGTTATATTTTTGAACAACATAAGTGGAATCTGCAATTGTTGTTCCATTGACGAAAACAAATCTGAATACGTATCAAACAATTGTAGTTGCAACATGGAACAGTGCAATATTTGTGTAACTTATTCAATTGTTGTTCCATCGACGAAAACAACCTAATACGGATCAAACAATTGTAGTTGCAACATGGAACAAAGGTAATATTTGTGTAACTTCTATTCAACATACATGCGTAAGGGCAAACAACAAACCGAATATGAAAAGTGGCACCATTGCCTTCTCGTTGTCCGACTCTCCATCCTTTATATGGAGAATGTGTTGCAACCCAAATTTCTTGGTCAGTGTGATAGCAACCCCAATCGTTCCCATTGGGTAAATATTATTGCTCTGTGCAAGTTGCCTAATAGTCGAGTCCAGGAGGAAGCGGTATTCTGAACAAATAGGAGGATTTTTTTCCACAATTCTTGTTTCGTTGACCGAAATAATTCGATCGCAATCACCACGGTCATATACTATTTTCAGCATTATATTAAAATTTGTAATGGATATCCCATTACGCGGCAATATAATTTTTTCATGTTTCTGGACAAGTTGTGGAGGAACATTCAATGTGACTGTCATCATGGTGTCCTTGTCTGTCATATCAGCATGCATAATGGGTCTACTTTTGTTTGCCTTGTCCAAGTAGGTGGTATAGACAACCATTATGTCCCCGACGAACACCTGTCCAGTTTGGCGGCTGTTCAAGGCCTCTATTGACAGTACTTTGGATGTCATAACTCTAGACCTGAAGACATTTTTTGAACAGGAAAACTAAAGTGAATGGTACTGTGCTACAAGTACACACATACTTTTGATGAACTATGGAGCCAGAGTTTCGCAATGATACCTCTTAGTCTGCGGAAAATGTAGCGGGTTCGGCGTCTCGCTCGTACTTGTTGATACTTCTCGCGAGATGCAAACCATGTACTGCAGATGGAATCAACATATTCGCCATGCCATATATGAATATATAGCCCGGGAAATTTGTCTAGTAAACATAGTAAGAGCAGAGAGCATGCATCTTTACCTTTGGCCTTGTCGGTCGGCCGATGTCTGGGATGATTGAGTGCTCATGGTCATCTCACTAGTCCAAATTGTTCTGATGCAAGCATTTGCAGATGGACATCAGGACTAAGCAAATATATGCATTCTATATTATATGCCTGCACCCGGTTTGTATCTTTAATTTGCCAGCACACTTGGTATACCTTTTAGAAGATTGTACCACAAAACCCTCTGCTGCTGCACAGAAGAATTCATCTCCCTGTCCAAGCAACCTGTTTTTTCCAAGGCAGCAATGCGGAAGATGAAATCGACAGGAAGACAAGTTAGTTTGAAAACAGACATGTAAAACAAAAGGAAACAGGTCTATTTACCCGTCAAAGAGTCCTTCGTCCTGTCCATCCATTCTGTTTGTTTAAATGCAGCAATGCAGCGCAAACAAAATGGACATGCACTAGCTTAGTATGCAGGAATAAACGTATGCAACCAAGAAAATTTACCATGTAGGAAGGCACACAACTAGCTTAACACATATCCAGACAATAAATGAAATACAAAACAACGCAATATGAAACAATAGTACAAGCATGCACCTTTCTATATCCTCTTCAGCCGATGCAGTCTCGACTCTCTCCTTTTCTCCAGCTACTCTGTTTGTTTCAATTTGGGAACCCACAAAATTTAATTAACATCAATGGAAGCTGGTATTCAGTGGAGAACAAGAAATATGTACATAGAGAAAAACTGACTCAACAAATAGTCTACAAAGGCAGAAACATGAACCTTTGCGCTTCTCTACCCATGGTTGTAAACGTGTACAATTTTTTTCCCTGGCCAAAATATATTACAAGGCACAAAATATCACGCAAATGCATGGTCGTAGCTAAACGATTTCTTATTTTCCCTGGGAATTTATCCACATATGCCCTCTAGCCATGTTCTTTATCCTCTACACAGACTGTTGTGCACATGATACAAGTTCTCAGTTTTCCGTGGCTAATTATCCACACATGCTTCCAGACATGAAAATATAATCTTGCAAAATCTTTGTTGCACATATCATATGTCAAGAACAACAAAAATTGCATCATGTGCACACCAGTCTATGTAGAGGAGAAAGGACATGTCATGTCATATCCACACATATGACCATATATGGTTTATAAATGTACCTTGCATACATATGCTTTATTCCAACAAAAAAACAACGGGTGTTGTAACTTCACATGTAATCCTCGAACGATTTTGCATGCAACTATTTTCTTTCATGGCAGGACTGCAGTACTAGGAAAATCTCACAGAATAATAGATCTCGACTCTAGCAGAAATGGCAAATAAAACAACTTCATATCCACTGGTGGGTGCAGGGGCTGAACACTGTAAATCCCCCCAAACAAAACAATAACAATCCAAAAAAAAAAAGAAAAAAGAAAATCTCCAACCACCGCCGCTGCACCCCAACCCTGCAAGGCCGAATCAAAGAAAAGAAACCAGCAAGGACCAAGTCAACGAGAAAGCACGAAGAGGACGAACTGCACCCCCAACGCCCCAAAGCGCAAACCCCAACCAAACAAACAGAACCAACAACCCGGGAACCAACGAACCTGCAAGAATCACCGAGCCACTGAACACCATATGTATCTCCAACGATTACGAAACTGCAACCCAAACAGAAAAGGAACCAAAAACACACAAGGAACATGCGACTACAAATAAGAAAACATTCTTACTTGCAAACTGCAAACTAAACAACAAACAAGGAATACAAAATGAAACCATGGCATCGAAACTTACTCTGCAACGATGAAATGCAGAAGCACAGCTCGAATCGCCAGTGAAACAACAACAAGCAACAACCGAGAAACCAACGAAGAAGAACCACTCACCGAACCAATAAACAATGTATGTAGCCTTAGCGATTATGAGGATTAAGCATACAATGGCAGCAACCGACAAACCAACGAAGAAGAAGCAACCATTGAACCAGTAAACAATGTATGTAGCTTCAATGGCAGAACAAGGACGAAACATACAATGGCTATTGAACTGGCGGTAGACAATCAAGTGCAAATTCACTGTAACTGTATAGAAAATTTCGAGGAAAAATGTACTCTGAGAATCGTATTTACATAGACATTTAAGACTCTCAGGTTGTCTAAGAACCTCACGGAATGCAAACATTTAAGCTGTCAGGGGTGTTGCAGAACGTCGCGTCATGTGAACATTTACGCAGTAAGTCCTATTGACGCATCTCATAATAAGTGTCAATACATTTCAAGAAATATACATCCGCCAAAGACGCTATAAACTTTGGAATTCTCAATCACTACAAAGCTTGGATATCAAAACTTTTCAATATGCTTATTACATATCAAAACTTGCGGATATATTCGGGTAGCAGAAAATGCTAATACAAACATTCGAACTAATGCTAGCATTAATCAACCTTGAAGCAAGATAAAGGAAAAATATATGATTAAAACATACTGACTATGAGAATTTTTTTGGATATGTTGCCATATAGTACATTGGGAATAGCGAAGCCGGTAATAAGACCTCCAATCTCTTATCCAATCAGATCAATACATATATGTTACTTTTTATTATATAAAAATATATGTTTTTATTTCCATAGCTCCAACAATAGGTATTGTGCAAATATTTCGGGTCAAAGGACAAAGTAATATGCAGTCAACGATTTATTGATTGCTATAGTTCCTCTACGCCTACGGAAAGGACTAATAAGTGTAATTAGAGGACTTTAGAGTCTATTTTTGAAGTTCGTATTTAATCGAAATTGAAATTGTAGTAATTTTTAAAAAGTAGTGGTGTGTTGAAGTGAATAGCCATTACATAGTTTTTTTTTAAGCTTTTCAAAACATAGCATATTTCAGTGATTGAATCTATGGACAAAAAGAGATGAACCATACAAAAGTTTCAAGTTATCTTACATGTTTCTTTCCTATTAAACTGACCCATAAAACATCTAATTCTAAAAAATATTCAGACGTTAAACTTGATCACTTCCTTGATCCTTTTGCTCCTCGCCATCTTGTTGCATACCAGTGCCTTCAATTTTCACTGGGACGTGAATTTGCAATGTTGTTTCTACTTCATTTTCCTCTCCCTGCACAAAACTCTATGTACCTAGATTATTTGAAGCAAGAGAAAGATTCTCCAAATGCTAAGATGTAGTGATATCCTTCATCCTTCCACACTTTGCCCCTAAAAGATCAATTCTGCACTTATGGATGAGAATTAGACTCATTTGGTTGACATTTTGGGCAAAGTATACATCAACCATTTATGCTAGTTTGGTGGAAAGGGCGAGGATGGCACTATTATTGACTTGAATCAATTCCTCATGATGGTGTAGATCCTTCTTGTGCTCTCATAATTCATCACTTGCCATTGCAAACCGAGAACCTATACCTAGGATAAATGCACCTTTTTTACAATGAAAACTTGACCCCCGAAATCCTTAGTGATGCCTAGGGTGGTTGACCTTCTTCCCTTTGATTCGAGAAAGTAGGACTATCATGACTGTTATGTGGAATCCTAGATCTTTACCAAAATACATAAACCCTTTAAAATTACCCGGAAGTTATTCTTCGGAGCCAGTGTGAGTGTTGACCCCCAACCAAAACATGACCCTAAAGTTTGTTTCCTCTCGGAGTTGAAAAATTCATAGCTACTCGAATAATGATCATAGTGTCCATGAAAACCATTAAATCCCTTATTCATTGCACTCTAACTATGGTGAGTCCACACCATAGTGAATAATCTTTAGCTAGATTGTTCAATAGTTCTCCTAGTGCCCATGCATATTGTTTAATTTGTTTCCCCCTCGATCATGAAGACTCCCTCCCACACCTGCCACCCCTAAATCTATTTTTCAAGTTAATAGAACAAAAATAAAAATAATACCTTGAAAATCCTCTTGCTTGAATATAACTTTCTTTGGAAACCATCATCTTTAAGGAGAAAATGAAAATTATAAATATTAAATTATTTTCTTTTAAGAGATTTTAGTCCAAGATTATATGTTTGGTTTCATTTAAGATTTTTTAAAATAGTTTTGAAGATAAGTGTTTGTATTTTTAATTAAATATTTAAGTGATTATATTTATGAATTTATATTTTGAATTAAAAATAAATAATGTAAAAATTGAAAATGATTTTATAAATTTAAATTAAATTTTAAAAGAATTACACTTCATCTTTCAAAATGATGTATTATATTTTAGTAAACTTTAACAACTCAAAACATAATAGACAAATCCTTTATATATAAAATCACATTTTTTTAGCCCGGTAGATTAGATCAAGTGGATGAGTGTCGATGTTTGCTTGAATGAGATTTTGAGATTGAATCCCTAGAAAAACCTTGTTTAGGGCCTCACTTGATGTCCCCACCGGGTTAGGCCAATAATTACCATCCACAAAATGTGGAGTGTTGATTAGTTTTGTTTTTTGTTTTTTATTTTTTATTTATTTATTACAGGAACCTATTAGAAATTGCTAGAATTAATGGTCTTTTAATCACACATAGTCATTTAATGACCACGATTTATAAGTTCACACAATCCTTTACCCGTACACTATCTTGCATGTAACTTTTGTGGATAATTAATATGAAAATTTAGCTTCTAAATTGATTGTCATTCTAACTTTTGTTTTATCATAGATCCACACCCTATAATATCCTTCTTTCAAGGAGAAATAAGAGTTCACTCCAAAGGCTAATGGAAATTAAGAGGATTTATTGGATCACTTAACGGAGATGAGAAGGATTGGAGTGAGTCTTGGTTTTAGTTAATTAATTATATAATGTTCAACTTAAAAACAAATGATATTGGTTTTAATTAAATTGTTTTATACAACCATTGCAAAGACAAAATTTTCTGAAAGGAAGCAATGCACCATAGAACATGTGAGTCTATAAAAAAGCTCTTGAAACTTCCAGGTATTAAACAAAAAAGAATGAATGTGCATTTCAATACTGTTAAGCTTATATTCTTCAACATTAACTCACTTATTCCATGTGATTCAATACAGAGACTGTAAAAATACAGAGTGAAAGACTCGCTAGAATGGTGGCAACTTATCTCTGAGTAGAGATGTGATGGCTACTCGCATTCGCAAGAAGATGGTTACAATGAGGCTTTGAAGGCCTTTTTTACAATCAACGGGAATGTAAAAAATCCTAGACATCCAAAAACCTAACCCTGAGAGATAAAGCGTCAAAAGTCGCGTGGGCCCCGTTTGGGTAAGTTGGTACATCAACTTCCCAGGGTCGTAACTTTTGCATACGATCTCCGTTTTAGGTGCATGATAGCCCGTTGGAAATATCTATCCGAGGAATACAACTTTTGATGAAATTTTCATGATGAAATTTTTTGATCGTGGATACCCAAAAACACTTCGTTTAGGGCCTCAAAATGGCTCCAGAAGTTCAGGACCCGAAAAACTGCTAAAAATAGTAAATTACCAAAATTGTCAGAAAGTTGTTTTGAGCCAGCTGGAAAAGGTGGGTGGCCACTGATATCCACCTGAATCAATCCTCCCTCCTTAGGAAGCAATGGTCTCCATTGCGTTGAGTGCATGGGGAAGAGGAAAAAGCATTTGTTGAATCTGCATCTTGATGAGCTGCTTGCCTTGTTGGGGAAGTTGCGCTGCTTAGCTTGTTGAAGGTTGTCATGAACATGTGGCTGGAAGGGTTAGACCTTTTTAACCAGTCTTGCTATATGAGGTGCCTGTGTGCAGAAGGAATCTTTACACTTTGTTGCAATCTTGTCAACCTTCTTCTGTTGGATAGAAGGTGCTTGGGCCGAGGCTGTAGTGGTTGCAGTATCCGTATGTTCACCCTTTGAACAGATTGTGAAGAAGTTGAATTTTGTAGTATGAGATACTACCTTGAGGAATTGTTTAGGTGGAACAGTAGTCAGAACTACCTATGGTATTTTGTAGAGATGACCCCCTAAAGTAACAATGACACTACGGGTTCGAGACTTATAAACATCATGGCACTTCCACATATATGGTTGGCCCAAGAGAACATCACAAACATCCAATTGGGCAACATCACATAATAGCTCATTCTTTAAGGGTTAGATGTCATATGCCAATCGACATTGCTAGCTGACATGAAGATCTCATCCTTGGTGAAGCCACCCTATGTTGTATGGTTGCGGGTGTGGTGTTGTCTACAATCCCAACTATTTGACGACCTCTACTGAGATGAGGTTCTTATGGCTTCCGCTATCAACAATAAAATACAACGGGGTTCCCTTCACCCACATCCGTGAATGAAAAAGGTGCTTCCCCTCTTTAGGATCTGTTGGTTCTTCTGGTTGAATTGTTGCGGTCGTGACAATAGCAGTGGGGTCTGCGTTGATGATCTGTCTTTTACCAGTATTTTCAGAATTAGATTCTGAATTAGGGTTTGGCTCCTTGTCTTTGATCTTGGCCACCAATGACTGTCTTCAACGACATTCCTCAATGTTGTGCCAGGGGATTTTGTGGAAATTGCACCATTTTTCGATGTCCTCCTTTGTCTTCTCGTGACCCTGATTTTCCTGTGGCTTGGACTGGTTTTCAGGAGATTGTTTGTTAGGGAATTATTTGTCATACTTTGGTTGTTGCGGATTTGCAGACCCAAACTCCTGTTTGTTCTGATGCTTAAATTTCTGCTCGATTTTAACAACATACCGATAAGCATCATTGAGTGATGAGATGTCTAGAAAATTCATTTCAATTTGGATGTACCTATGTAGAGCCCCATAGTATTTCAGAACCAAATGTCGTCCAGAGTCTTTGATACCCAACTTGGTGTGCAAGGTATGGAAGACATTGGTGAACTCCAGAACTGCTTGGCCCCTCTCTTGGCGTAGTGTGGTCCATCTCATGTATTGGTCCTCATAGTTGCCAACAGGGTAATATTCTTCTTTTACCGCATCCACAAAAAAATCCCAAGTGGGCTNCACGCACAAATAATCCAAAATATTTGGAATATAGTAATCAAATCCATATGGAAAAATATATATGTAATAAGAATGAATAATAAGATATAAGATGATTTACAATTGAGAATGAGGGCTCGTTTATATACCCACGCAGGGGTGCCCTTAACCAATAGTCGTGTCCTTTGAGACATGACCTTTCATTATTAATAATTATTATTTATTAATTAATTATTATGTTATGAATATCTATTTATGTATATTTATGTTCATAACATTGT
>SNQJ01S0029507.1:30596-46297 GCA_010110895.2 Picea sitchensis | reverse complement strand
AGATTCAACACCTTAAAAAAACTCCAAAGTACTCAATCACTCAAATATGGAGTTCCAATAAATTTTTACTACTAAAAATTGATTGGAAAATATGCTTGTAAAAACTCCAAAAATATTAACATTTAAACTAGACCTTACACTGAGTTACATATCACCTCTCCACAATTTAATAGAGATATTTTTTTCATAAAAATTATTAATATAATTTACGCACTCTACCTTTAAATTAAATTATTATTATTATTATTATTATTATATTATTTAAAACATAATAAATGAAAATCATCCTTATCTTCTCTCACATCTTTATGTGCATGGTTCTTATTGTTTACCGCATGCAAAATATATATTTTTATGACAAGTAGTTGCACGTATATTGGAATCGTCGTACATGAAAATATATATTCTTATGACAACTGGTTGAACGTATATTGAATCGTCGTACATGTTACATGGACCAACGAAGAAAATCTTATCCAAAGCGATAAAAATGTTATTTCCAACCCTAAACAACTCCGAATTCAATGCAAACTTACAAATTAAGAAACCTTATTAAAATGTTACAAACCTACCTCTCGCATAAATTTTTATGATAATAATTTAATTTAATCTTTCATAAATATATGAATTAAAATAAACTAGCAATAACCACTTTATAAAATGGTTATTGCTTAAAGTGGTTATTGCTAATTAACAGACAACATACTTTGAAGATGACCATTAACTTATTAACAAATAATTACAAATATATAACAATAATATATTAATGTAATACATTAATATAGTATATTAATGTATATAAATTAATAGTTTATTATATATTAATATAATGTATTACATTAATCTAATATATAATAATATATAAATTAAAGTATTAATCTACATGCAATGCAACATATTACTTGATTGATACATTAATAATGTAATGTATTAATTAATTAATACATTAATATATTATTAATGTATATATTGCTAAGATATTAATACACTAATAACGTAATATATTACTAAATACATTACTAAAGTATTAATGCACTAATAAAGTAATAATACATTATTATATTGTTGTAATACTGTAATGTATAAATTAAAGTATAATGTAACATATTAAACTATTAATACGTTAATAATGTATTAATACATCAAATTATACACTGATTTATTGGTTAATACATTAGTAATGTAATGTAACATTAATGATATATTAATATATTAATGTAATGTGTCAATTAAAGTATTAATTTACAATAATGTATAAAGTAAAGTATTAATTGATTGATGCATTCCATAATTGTTTGGAAAATCCTTTTAAAGGTTAAGTTGCTTATTTGGCTTATTGACAAAAACAAAATATCCACATGGGACAAACTACTGAAGAAAGGCTAGATCGGCCCAAATATTTTCCAGTTTTTTTTTTAAGAAGCGAAAACGGTGGCACATCTATTCATTCATTGCAAATTCACCACACAGGTTTGGAATTTAATTGCATAGGTCATACATCTCACCTCTACCTGGAATGGGACATCCATCTCAAATTGTTTTACACACTGGATTTCAAGAGAGCGTTCCTACAAACTTCTGCCCCCATTGGTTATCTAGCACCTTTGGTTGGACAAAAACAACTTGATCTTTAATAATATTACACCTTCTATCCATTCAGTAATCTACAGAGCTCTTGGCCTTCACCAGATTTGGAAAGAAGTATATCCTTACAAAGGGAAAACAAAAATTCTGATAAATCCCTCCATTGCTCAGAATATTACTTTAGGGTGGTTCGATGGTGCTTCCCAACTCAGCGGAGCTATGAGTGGTGCAGGGGGCTTGATTAGACTGACTAAAAACTCATAATACAGGTGGACATTCAGTTGTAGCCCATGCACTAACACAAGGGCAGACCTATTGGGGGCTTGGGCAACACTTCACATGGCCATGCGGCTCAATATTGAACACCTACAGCAGATCGACGACTCCAAAGTTATAATAGATTGGCTCAATCATAGTGGTAAGCTTCAATCGATCACCCTCGTGGCTTGGATGGACAGTATCAACAATCTACTTCGCCACTTCAAGAATCTTATCTTCACACATACTTCTCGTGAGTTCAATAGGGAAGCAGATCTACTATCCAAGACAACTCTACAAAAACAAAAAGGTCTGATCATCTACACACATTGGATGGACGGTCACGAGGGACCCTCTCATTCTATCAAAATATTCTAATGGTCGTCATCACCTGTTTATTTCCTCTGCATACTTGGCACTTTTTTGGCAGAAACATCTCGACATTCTCTTCTTTCCAGATTGATATCTCTCCTTTTTTATTTTCGAGGGTAACATCACTCACCTTCAAATTAGGTTCCCCAATTGAAAGAGATGGAATCCCTACCTGCTGATCCAACTCAGATGATCCGACTTAGATTTCTGAATGTATTCATTTATGAGAACATATTATATTTTAATATAATTGAGTAATTTTTTCTTCTAGAAAAAAAATTGATTGATACATTAATAATGGGATGTATTAATTAATTTATACATTAATACATTATTAACTAATACATTGCTAATTATCAATACACTAATAAAGTAATACATTAATAATATATCAAATACATCAATATACACATTACTAAAATATTAATACACTAATAAAGTAATACATTAACAATACATTATTACATTAGTGTAATGTATAAATTAAATAATCAATACAATTTAATGCATAATATAGCATATTAAAGTATTGATGCATTATTAAGTAATACATTGCTAAAGTATTAATACACTAATAAAGTAATATATTAATAATACATTATTAAAGTATAAATACATTACGAGTAAAATTGTTGGGCGGAGGAGGTCTCATACCCCAATTTGGTTGGTTGTGACCTTAAAAATAGATTATTATTATTATTATTTATTGAACATGACTATGGTTGACCATGACCATGTTTTCTTATGGCAATGACTATGAATGACATTGATACATTAAAATATACTAATATATATTAATTTAATTAATTAATACAATACTACATTTTTAATAAATACATTACTAAAATCTCAATACATTAAGGAATTAATAAAGTATTAATACAAAAATAAAATAATACATTAATAAAGTAGTATGACATTAACAAAGCATTAATACATTATTACATTAATATAATTTATGAATTAAAGTATATGTTAATATTAATGTATAATTTAACTATTAATTAATTGATACATTAATAATGTAATGTATTAATTAATTAATACATTAATGTATAATGTAACATATTAAAGTACTAATACCTTAATAACGTGATTTATTAAATAATTAATACATTAATATATTGTTAAAGTATTAATACACTAATAAAAGTAATGCATAAATATAAAGTATTAAAACATAATTTTAATGAACATGACTACCATAATTTTAATCAACATGACTATGATTGACCATGATCATGGTTTATTATGGTAACTACTATAAAGAACATTAAAATACATTAAAATGTATTAATTTAACTAATTAATACATTAATACATTTTTAATAAACACATTACTAAAGTATTAATACATCAAGAAATTAATAAAATATGAATACACAAATAAAATAAAACATTAATAAAATAGTAAGACATTAATAAAACATTATTACATTAATATAAGTATAAATTAATGTATAATGTAACATAAAGTACTAGTAATGTACTTTATTATTTAATTAATATATTACTACATTGTTAAAATATTGATACACTAATAAAGTAATGCATAAATAATACATTATTAAAGAAATAATACATTAGTAAATACTTTATTAATACTGTATTTATTAATATTATTAATACACTAAAATATTGATATTAAGCCATTAATATTGATATTAAAATATCAATATTAAAGAATTAATACGTTAAAACATTACAAAATTATTAATACTTTAATAATACATTATTAAAGTATTAATACCTTAATAAATACATTACCAAAGTAATAATACATTATTAAAGTATTAATACATTAATTTAGTATGACCATGCTTGATTATGGTTGACCATGCCCATGGTTAAACTTTGGTAGAACTTGGTTGACTTTTGGAAGAAAAGGTTCACCATGGTTGACATGGTTAATTGTGGTTGACCTTGGATTACCATGATCATGGTTAAATTCCATAGACCTTCAACATGGTTCACAATGGTTAACCATGTTTACCAGTTATTTTCCATAAGTGACCATGGTTGACCATGACCATGGCTAACCTTAACACTACCAGTGGCATTCAAATAGAAACATTTGGAATTGTTTGTCACATTATCACAACGAGATATTTGTGTAACATTGTGACAACAAGGTTGTGTTGATTACATTGTGATGACAAAGATATGTTCGCCATATTGCGACAATATGGTTATTTTTATCACATTGCGACAATATGATTATGTTCGTCACATTGTATGTTCATCGTATAAGGTTATGTTTGCCACATTGCAAAAATATGGTTATGTTCATCACATCGTGAAAATATGGTTATGTTCATCACATCGCGACAATATGGTTATGGCTAGTCATGTTCATCACATTGCAACAATATGGTTATGGCTAGTCATGTTCGTCACACTGCGACAATATGGTTATGTTCATGA
The DNA here is from genome assembly GCA_010110895.2 of Picea sitchensis. NCBI lineage: Eukaryota > Viridiplantae > Streptophyta > Pinopsida > Pinales > Pinaceae > Picea > Picea sitchensis. The sequence continues at coordinate 41,659 of SNQJ01S0029507.1, read as the reverse complement.
CATTGCAACAATATGGTTATGACCAACCATGTTTGTCACATTTCGACAATATGGTTATGGCCAGTGATGGTCATGTATGGACAACAACTTTCAAACATGGTTAACCATTGTCAACCATGGTCAACCATATTTATGTTTGTCACATTGCGACAATATGGTTATGGCTAGTGATCGTCATGCATAGACAACAACTTTCAAACATGGTTAACCATTGTCAACCATGGTCAACCACATTCAACCATGGTCAACCATAGTTATGTTTGTCACATTGCGACAATATGGTTATGTTCGTCAAATTGTATAGTCATTGTATAAGGCTATCTTTGTCACATTGTGACAATATGGTTATGTTTGTCACATTATGATGATAGGGCTATGTTTGTCAGATTGCAAGGACATCATATTTGCATCACATTATGATGACTAGTTATTTGTGTCACATTGCGACGACAAGGATTTGTTCATAACATTGTGACAATAGGATATTGTTTGTCACATATTAATGATGACTAGGATAGTTCGACGATGGTGCTTTGTTCATCACATTGTGATGACATGACATTTAAGTAAAATTGATTATGTGATGAACATAAATGTCGTATGTTCATCATATTTCATATGGCTATGTGATGAACATAAATGTCCTATGTTCATCATATTGCGACAACAATACATTTATTGCGATGGTGAGGCTATGTTCATAACATTACGATGATAGGACATTGTTTGTGACCTTATGATGATATGATATTTGCATAGCATTGTGATGAGGAGGTTATGTTCAACACATTGTGACGACGAGATTATGTTCATCACATTGATAACCAATCATCTTGGACTTTGTAGATGATGAATAATACATGTTCTAAGGAAATTGATAGCAAATCTACTTGATTTATAATTGTATTAATTAATTTATACATAAATATATTATTAATTAACACATTGCTAAAGTATAAATACACTCATAAAGTAATACATTAACAATATATTAAATGTACATCAATAAATACATTAATAAATACATCACTAAAGTATTAATACACTAATAAAGTAATACATTAATAATACATTAATCAAGTAGTAATACATTGAATTTAATGTATTCATTAAAACATTATTAAAGTATTAATACATTAGCAATACATTATTACATAATTATATTATTGTAATGTATAAATTAACACATTAATACACAAATGCATAATGTAATATATTAAAGTATTAATATATTAATGCATTAATATATTAATGCATTAATATATTAATGCATTATTAAGTAATACATTTTTAAAGTATTAATACATATGTATTAATTAATTAAAACATTAATGCATAATGTAAAATAGTAAAGTACTAATACATTAATAATGTAATTTACTAATTAATTAACTAATTTACTAATTAGTTAATTGTGGTTCACCTTGGTTACCATGATCATGGTTAAGTTTCGTACACCTTTAGCATGGTTAACAATGGTTAACCATGTTTGACAGTTGTTTCCCATAGGTGACCATAGCTATCCATGACTATGGATGACCAAGACTATGGGTGACATTCAAATAATGACATTTGGAATTGTTTGTCATATTATGATGAGGGGATATTTGTGTAACATTGCAATGACGAGGCTATGTTGATGAGATTGTGATGACGAGGCTATGTTCACCATATTGTGACATTATGGTTATTTTTGTCACATTGTAAGGGAGGGGCAAAGTTCATCAGATTGCGACGACATGATATTTGTGTCACACTATGATGACAAGATATTTGCATCACATCGTGACTATAGAAATGTTTTCATCACATTGCAACAATAGTATATTGTTTGTCACATATTGATGATGACAGGGATATTGTGATGATGGGTCTATGTTCACCGCATTGTGATGACATGACATTTAAGTAAAAGGTGGCTATGTGATGAACATAAATGGTGTATGTTCATTGTATGACATAGGTATATGTGATGAAAATGCATGTCGTGTCTTCATCACATTGCAAGGATATGACATTTATTTCGACAACAGGGCTATGTTCATCACATTGTGACGATAGGAAATTGTTTGTCACGTTATCACGACAGGGTATTTGTATGACATTGTGATGATGAGAATATGTTCATCAAATGAGGACGACGAGGTTATGTTTGTCACATTGAAACAATATAATTATGTTCATCATGTTCTCCTAACGAGGCTATGATGGCCACATTGTGACAATATGGTTATGTTTGTCACATTGTGACAATATGGTTATGGCCAATCATGTTCATCACATTGGAACAATATGGTTATCGCTAGTCATGGTCGTCACATTCCGACAATATAGTTATGTTCATCACAATGCGACAATATGGTTATGGCCAGTCATGTTCGTCACATTGTAACAATATGGTTATGTTCGTCACATTGCAACAATATGGTTATGGCCAGTCATGTTCATCACATTATGAAAATATAGTTATGTTCATCACATTGTGATAATATGGTTATGGCCAACCATGTTTGTCACATTTCGTTAATATGGTTATGGTCAATGATGGTCATGTATGGACAAAAAATGTCAAACATGGTTAACCACAATCAACCATGGTCATGGTCAACCAAGGTCGACCATAGTTATGTTTGTCATGTTGTGAAAATATGGTTATGTTCGTCAAATTGTATGTTCATTGTATAAGGCTATATTTGTCACATTGCGACAATATGGTTATGTTCATCACATTGTGATGACGGGGCTATGTTCATCAGATTGCAAGGACATGGTATTTGCATCACATTATCACGATTGGATATTTTCTTCACATTGTGATGATGGGTCTATGTTCATAACATTGTGAAGATAGGATATTGTTTGTCACATATTGACAATGACTACGATAGTGCGACGATCACACTATGTTCATCACATTTCCATGACAAGACATTTAAGTAAAAGGGGCTATGTGATGAACATAAATGTTGTATGTTCATTGTATGTTCATGGTATGTCATATGGCTATGGGATGAGCATAAATGTCGTATGTTCATCATATTGCGATGACGGGGGTATTTTCATAACATTACGACAACAGGACATTGTTTGTCACCTTATAATGACAAGATATTTTTATAACATTGCGATGATGAGGTTATGTCCATCACATTGTGACGATGAGGTTATGTTCATCACATTGATAAAAAAATCATCTTGAACTTTGTAGATGACAAATTATACTTATTATAAGGAAATTGATAGTAAATCTACTTTATTTATAATTGTTCTAAGGACATTGATAGCAAATCATTTAATAATTTATACTTTTTATTGATTGTAACATCNTCATCACATTTCCATGACAAGACATTTAAGTAAAAGGGGCTATGTGATGAACATAAATGTTGTATGTTCATTGTATGTTCATGGTATGTCATATGGCTATGGGATGAGCATAAATGTCGTATGTTCATCATATTGCGATGACGGGGGTATTTTCATAACATTACGACAACAGGACATTGTTTGTCACCTTATAATGACAAGATATTTTTATAACATTGCGATGATGAGGTTATGTCCATCACATTGTGACGATGAGGTTATGTTCATCACATTGATAAAAAAATCATCTTGAACTTTGTAGATGACAAATTATACTTATTATAAGGAAATTGATAGTAAATCTACTTTATTTATAATTGTTCTAAGGACATTGATAGCAAATCATTTAATAATTTATACTTTTTATTGATTGTAACATCCCGCTCCTACGAGCACATGTTATCGACTTATTCTTTGAAGACATTTGCGTGCAAGTGATCCGGTTATAGTACATTGTTATTTGTTTCGATTATATGGATTTCATATGATGATATTGATGGGTTGTGATTTAATGTTATTTGATATATATGTATTGACATATGCTATTGACGAGATTTCCCTAAGTGTGCGGGACACTTGACAGATTGTGGATGTCGATAGAATCAATGGACCTCCTTGGACTTCGGATTGAATCAGGGAGTGGATTGTATTGGTTTGAGTATTTCATTTATGCATATGTGACATATGATTGATTATAGTATGATTTTGTATATGGATCATTGACAATGTTTCGTCGATGGATGCAGGCTGACGAATGCTTGCTAATCTGAATCACATAAGGAGTAAAGGGGCCATGCACATAAACCAGATATTGAGGGAGAGGTGTGGAAACATCCCTACCACAACCTACTCCCATTCGTGATTCGAATTGTAGGTTAATGATTACCCAGTTCGATAGGTCCACGATGTTGTGAGGGAAGATTCAGATAGTCGCTCACGAAGATTCTAAGGGGTGCTCAATAATGCAGATTATTTATTCCTTAGAAGCCCTTAGTTTCTCACAAGGTCGCCTGAATGGAGTGTTGACTCCAAGAGTTGGACAACTACCAAAACCAGTCAAAGGCGAGTGGCACCCTTGGAGCACGGAATGCAGATTGAAGGGGATGTCGTGTAAATAAACTTAAGTCAATGAATCTAGGTGGCCTAGAAAACCTTGAGAGAACAATTAAACCTTGAAAAAATATTTATGCCTTGCCGGATTTAATTAATTAATTAAAGAATGAATTTATTAATTGTAAATCCCAAATGAAAGTCTAAGCCTATTAAAAAAAAATGAAGTCTAAGTCTAAGTTCTTGTAAGGAGACTAAACTAAATTAAAAATGAATAAGATAAATCAATTTAATAATTAAGTAAAATAAAATAAACCCAAATATTTTATTCAATACACATGTGTGCAAGAAAATACCAAATTGGAATTTAAGATAAGAAATAAATAAAGTTGAGAGAATATTTGTATACATAGAAGGGTATTTAGAGTCTAGCTACCACTAGTTTAACTAGAAGAAGACTCCTATTTTAAGTCAGCTCATATTAGTAAGGTGTCAATCATTAATTGGGAATATGGGGAATAAAAAGACAACTAGGAGGGATTTAAGGGGCACATTTTGGAAATGTGAGCAAAATTGACTTTTAATTAAAATAAAATATGGAATTATTTGTGCAAGTGGGGATGGGTCAGTGAGAGAATTCCTATAAAGAAAATGGTCAAGATGGGAAATGAATCACACTGGTTATTGGTAAAGTTATGCTCACAAATTATTTTTGACTGGTTTTACTTGTGAGAGTTGGGATACCCAGCGTGAGAGAGAGCGATGGCTCTACCGAGACAAGCTTGGAACTAGAGGATTTTTGTTTTTTGTGTGTGGCCCCTTTGCGGATCGGGGGCTAAGAGGGAAGAAGAGTACCCGTAGCGTTGGCTGGGAGGTACCGGTGAAGTCTCTACGGTTAGCAAGAGAGAGGGCGGAGGAAGTGCCATCATAGAAAAACAACTTTGGATTCTCCGTCGTCGATTACATTATTTTATCGAATTTGTAATTGCATTAGATTTAAATGTGTATAGCTGAGTTTTTTATATTTGCGTAAACTGTGTGAAATGGAAGATCAACGATGACCACCATCTCGTTGGTTACGGTATTTTATAGTTAGTTATTCCATTCTTGTATTAAAATAATTAAGTATCATAGCAGTCCCAATTATTGTAAGGGATAGACTCGAATTGAATTTCCTTTAGATATCGAATTTATCTTGCAGTGGTGATTGTTGATTACACCATACCTCTCTACTAAAAGTGCTTTACGAACTTATTCATATACATAATGTCTACTATATCATTGTTGTAATTGGTTTATGGAACGAACAAAACTTTAATTTGAAATATTGAACAATTAGAATTTGTACGAATATTATTGATATCTGTGTGAAATTCGCCACATGATTTATGGAACGCATTCTCAAATTGGTTATAGGAATTAAAGCATAATTAGAGTGAATCCGATCGTTAATCCAGAATTTCCTTTGGCATGTATTTTTCACGGTGATATTTTTTAAGTTGTGAATTGGGTTGGGATTATGTTGTTGATAAGGGCGGATCAATGTTGACCAATAGCCTTAACGACATTTTTCGTTTATGCACAAGGAGATTAGGATTCGAAATCTTCAAGTGATGAGTGGTGTGCCCTTATCTAATTTAAATTTGAACTGGTAATTTAATATTGTTGAATGTCTGTAATCTGATCTTGAACAATCCCTTGCAAAGGATATTGCGATTATGTAGGATATTGTAATTTTATGAGCAAATTATTATAGGGTTAGAGGGACAAGTAGGGTGGATTTATCTTGAAATACTTCTTAATGAATCACTTTAATCCTTTCTACCATATCGTTGATTAAGTATTGATTCCCCTTGATCCTTACATGGGCGTTGACTTAATATCTGATTTTACTCTTTGTTAAATAAACCTTGGTCCTCTTAAGTAAAGTCGCTTGGATATCTCTTCTTATTATTGTTATGAAGTGTTATACTTGTGGTTGTAAATATATGGATATGAAGGTGGATGCCAATCCTTATAATGTTAAAACATTGTTGACCTTCATAGAAGTTTTAGTAGAAGTGTAATGTAAGGTAACACTGAATTGGTATAGGTATGACTTAAAGAAGAATTGAGGTTCTTATGATTTCCTAAAATTTATAAATTAATAGGAAGGTAACATTGATTTTTAATATATATTGTTAATATGGCTGGGTCTTCTCATGGTCCATTAAATCTGTGCATACAACTTGAAGGCTTGAATTAATTGCTATTATGATTGATTTTTATTAGATTTATAAATTGGAAACATAATGTAAAGTAGCATCTAACTTTAGTGTATTTTTTAAGAAGATTAATCTTTTGTGGTTTCTTGCAAATGAATATATAATTTTAGCCTTTAAATTCTAATTTATATTCTTAGATGATACTTCTTAATATGAAGATGCAGAGTTGAGCTACATCATACTAAGATGTTACTTGTGCTCGTTGGGTTATTATTCTTTTTGTAAAAGCCTCTTACTCATTTACACTCATATGTTGTTGAAGGTTGATTAAGTAAGGTAGATTGTTCTTTACACATCCTTAAAATGATAGATGCTTATGATACTTGTTTATTGTGTTGCGCTACTAGTTAAAGGTCATAAAATAGCATAGAAATGATGCATTTATTAACCTATTATCCATGTTATTCCTTGCATAGATGCAATGTTATTGTGTACATGCTATGTATTGACAATATTAATGATGTGTGATTCCATGCCTTACTATTAGAATCTAGTCATGATGTTTATGATAGAAGTTGGTTATGGGATTAGATATCTCCTTGTTCCTCAGAATAGTCGTCAGTCCTGAGACCTTAAATGGTCAAAATCAATCGAATGAATCCTGGACTTGAGCATTGCTTATGTGTCTTGGAGGTCCTAACTATGCAGGGTAGGTTGGGCATGTAGTTTCCTTATGCTATCATCTTGAGATATGGTTTATTGAATATTAAGTGATGTTGCATCAATTGATTGTGATTAAACTGATTGAGTAGTTATTAATTTATGTCGTGACACATGACACTAGTCAAATGTTTGTTTTATAGTATAAAAAAAATGCTTACCTAGTTGAACTTACTTATTGTCGTAAAGGAGAGGATGTTGCATTGATAGAAAATCATCTGAAACTTTGGAGATGATAACTTATATTATTCTAAGGATGTTGATAAAAAATATACTTAGTCTATAAGTTACACATGACGATTTATATTTTCTCTAAGAATATTTAAAAGAAATCAATTTGTTTTATTCTTTGCATATGACGATTTGTACTCATTTTAAGGACATTGATAGAAAATCAACTTGAAATTTGATGATGGTTTATTAATGTTATAAGGACATTTAAGTACAACACACATGGATTATATAATGTATACATTGCATCGTGATACAAACTATGACCATTATACATGCATATATACTTTTTATATATTATACATGCATATATACTTTTTATATATTTTTGATTGATTTTGTTTGTCATGGGTGGGATAATTAACAAATCAAGTCTCCCACCAATATAAAACTTTTATTAAAATCCATATAAAATACATACATACACACACAAATTTCAATAAAAGAATAAATTTCACACAAACATTAAACCATATTCTCAAACCATTACAATAATAAAAAATCTTATGGTCATTTATAACCATACCAACTATATTTTTAATTATAAAATATACATTTACAAAATATATTATATATAAATATTAAATATATTGTATATAATATTTTTAAACAATATAGATATACAATGAGGAGATACACATATTCTTAAAATTTATCTTTTCCTAAGTATCCTAAGAAGGTGTTGTTATTGATCCAGGTGGATATCGATGGCTACCCACCTTTTCCAGCTAGCTCAAAACAGTTTTCTGGCAATTTTGGTAATTTACTATTTTTAGCAGTTTTTCGGGTCCTGAACTTTCAGATCCATTTTGAGGCCCTAAACAATGTTTTTTGGGGTATCCACCAATTGAACACTTTTGTCAACAATTGTAGTCCTCGGATATATCTTTCCAATGGGCTATCATGCACCTAAAACAGACATCGTATGAAAAAGTTATGACCTCGAGAAGTTGATGTACCAACTTACACAAACATGTCCCACACGACTTTTGGCGCTTCATCTCCCAGGGTTAGGTTTTTGGATGTCCAGGGTTTTTGACATTCTTGTTGATTGTAAAAAAGGCCTTCAGAGCCTCATTGTAACCATCTTTTGGTGAATGCGAGTAGCGGTCACATCTCTTCTCAGAGATAAGCTGCCACCATTCTAGTGATTCTTTCACTCTGTATTTTTACAGTCTCTGTACATTTCTTTCATTAATAGAAATTGTGTATTGTTGTATCTCTGTGTTTATGGTTGCATCTCTGATACATTTCTATTATAGGGTTGGATATCCAAGATATATCTGTATATTTCTTTATTATATCTCCACTCTGATTTCGTGCCGAAAATAATACGGATCAGTGGTATCAGAGTAGACTTCTCTTGATTGTTTTTTCAGTGCATGTCCCCAATGAGGTCCAAGTATAGCAATTTGGGTCTCGATCTTGTCTCTCTTGAAGAAAATTGCTCTCGCATGCCCAAGAAACCCTCCATGGCAGAAGAAAAGAAAAATGACGGAGCAAACGATCCTATCAATCTGTTGCTTGAGCAAGCTCTCATGCGACAGAGAGAACAAATGATGGAGAATTTTTCCCACATCCTTCAACGCATGTCAATAGCAACACGTGCATCTTCATCAAACAACCACTTTGGAAGCACCTCTCCTTTCAAGGTACAGGTTAATTTTGATATTCACGTATTTGAAGGTCAGATAGATGTGGATGTCCTAGACAAATGGTTAAATCTGTTAGAATGTTATTTCTCTGTTCATAATTTTTCTGACAGGGAAAAGATCACCTTCGCACTCCTTAAATCTCTCCCTGTTATGAACATAAATATACATAAATAGATATTCATAACATAATAATTAATTAACAAATAATAATTATTAATAATGAAAGGTCATGTCTCAAAGGACATGACTATTGGTTAAGGGCACCCCTGCGTGGGTATATAAATGAGCCCTAATTCTCAATTGTAAATCATCTTATATCTTATTATTCATTATTATTACATATATATTTGTCCATGTGGATTTGATTACTATATTCCAAATATTTTGGATTATTTGTGCATGACGAACTTTGTTCATCTCATTTGGTATCAGAGCAAGTTCTGATTCGGCCCTTGGCCGCACTTTATTCAAACCTTGTTTGATCTAGCTTTTAGCCAACCCCTTCATTTTAGAGCTTCTCTGACTCCAAGGTATTTGACTATAACTGGGCCCTTGGTCATCTACATTCCAAAAATTGTAATTTCTCGAGTAAAAAAAAAAAAAAAAAGTGATTACGGTACCATTATCATCGTGAATCATCAAACAGAGCACACACAAATTGTTGGTTAAAAATAAAAATAACATAGCATAGGCTACAGTTCAAGACAAAAGAAGAGAAATTCGTGCATCTAGACTTTCTTCCAGTGCTATCATTTTATGTCGTACCATTATGTATAGTAACCGGAATTGATTGAGTCCGTACTATTGCCAATCCGTACAATTGTCGATTAAAAAAATAAACCGAAGGTTGTGTCGTTTATGTACCTCCTCGTCCTCTAACTGTACAATCTGTTATTATTTTCTGTGTCGTTTATGTACCTCTTTGTCCTCTAACTATACAATCTGTTATTATCTTCACCTGTACTCTGTTGATTTCAACTGCCAAATTTGTTGAAAATTCGACCGTACAACAGTCAATTATTCAGTCAGAAATTAATTACAAAGCACTACCAGCCATAGATTTTGTACTTAGTGCCACGGCCAATTCCATGAATTTGCTGGAGTAAAATCCGTTGTCCTTCAATTGTCGTACTGTCCGTACGGACGTGTCATACATAGCCACCACTCGAGCAATAAAAAAATGCAATTGTGTTTAACTTTAGAATTGTTTTCATTGCCATTGACTTTAGAATTGGTGTGATCACACCACGTGGATAACCCCACTGTCGTATGAAGTAAATTAAGAGAGTAATAATACAATCACCATTAAGTCGTGACTGTTGAATGTGACTTTCGTGAGCCAATTGGCACCCTTCACGTGCAAAGGAAAATAGCACAAGGCAAGTCAATTTAAGTGTCATCGTTCATTAATTCGTGAATTCCAAAGATTATTTAGTAAAAAGTCAAACTAATATACAAAATATTAAAAGTGAATACGAAAGATATAAGAAATCAAAATCATATTATTTAATGAAAAAGTGATATATTTTATACAAATATTAAAAGGAAAATACTTTTTTACACATGGAAAAGTTATATTACATTAATACGAAAGGTTATATCAAAAAGGTGAAAGAAAGGGTTTTTTTTTTTTCCAAAAAAAATTAGCTCGAATTTATATTGCTTAATAAATTCATTTACACGGGAGGACTGTTGACAGTTTGATCTGCGTGCTCATGCCAAAGCAGAACCAGACCTACAAAGCACCGCAAGAGAGTAGGCATTCCATACTTGAGAGCATGAGAGACAAAATACAAGAGGACGTTGACTGCCCAGCCACAACCGTAGACAAGTCCAG
>SNQJ01S0029507.1:0-15257 GCA_010110895.2 Picea sitchensis | reverse complement strand
AACAATTGCATAGAGGGAAGATTCCACTTATGTTGTTCAAAAATATAACAAAAAAGAAGGATGCTAGAGAAACGATCTTTCGAACAACCCAGCCAACATTTGTAACAGAGTTGTGAGTAGATACAGTAAAGGATCTGGAGAAGCTAGCTATCTCTACAATTGTTGTGCGTATACATTTACAAAATCATCCTCACTTTTCTTATAGAAATAGCCTTCAACAAATTTTTGCAGCTGTTAATTTTTTTCTTTTGTTTTAAAGGGGGGGGTGGGATGAAGTTGTGTATTATATTGTTCAATGTATTAATTCCTTTGATCGCATTCCCAGATTAAAGGTCTTTTAGTTGCAGCCAATGTGTACTTGACCCCCTTTGAGCCTGTTTGTGAAAAATGCCATTATGTTGCCTTTGCCTCCGCTTTGATAACTGATGACACGATTGATTGTCTGTGATGCAATGAAAAATGTCCATATATTTATGGACATTGCCTCAGTGGTGTTATTCGAATCGTGAGCAACACAACCGTGCACTGTATGATCAGGCAGTCGTTGTTACAAAATGTTCTTCCTGAGTTGGCAGAGTTGTCGTATGAAACATATCTACAGAAAAAGGCAAGCAGTCTCTACATGTTGCGGCATCTTCGGATACAAAGAAAAATCACCTTAAATGAGGACAATGCAATTTTTCATATCGGTTGAAAAGGGAAAAAAAAATTATATGAAACTTTGAGAGGAAACGAAAATACCTCATGTCTCTTTGTAATATTTGTTCAACATCCAGATGAAAGTTCGTTTCAACAAAAAACAAATGCGGCAACGTCTTTTCTTTGTATATCAAATTGTTTGGTGCAAAGGTCGATGGGTTCTACTCTATGGAACCTTCTGGGAACTTGCTTGTGGACTGTTTAAAGTATGGTTGGTTCTTGGTTATTTGTTTTGTCTGTCAATTTGTATACCCTGGAACTCCAGTTGTTCTTTGGAGGACACCAAACAATATAATTGTTTTTTTTAGCTAGCTGGGATGCAGATCCGCCTGGTAATTTCTATGGCGCTATGATGCAACTGTACTGTCACTTTCTTTAGTAGATTTCCTTGATCAATGAACTTGGTCAAACTATTGTTCTAAAATAATTTGAAATAAATGAATATATAGTGTACGAATTGCGACTGTCCTCACATACAAACAAGAGGCTCTTAAAATACAAATTGGTCGTTGTTTTCGCATTTTTTCTTATTCGATGAAGTTAGTCAAATTAATATCCTGGAATAATTTGAAATCAACGAATATTTAGTGTGCGAAATGCAATTTTGCTATCATATGAACAATCGACCCTTAAAATTCAAATTGGTCCTTGTTATGCTTGCGGTTATAGAATTTTAAAAAAAATATCTTTTCTTTCCTTGATTCTTTTAAGAATAAGCAATTTAACATCCTTTAATAATTTAATGCGCCATCTCTCAAGTCCATATATCAATATGTATATGGCGGATCTCTGAATGCTATTCGGAGGACAAGGAACAATGAAACTACAATGTTGCCCTAGGTAGCCCACAAGTTCCTTTGTCAATTTGTATATCGCGGAGTTGTGGGTAGCTTTTGTACAACGCGGAACAATAAAGTCACAATTTTCAGCCCGCGAGCCCAAACAAAAGAGGCCCATTTTTCATCCCGCCAACCCCACAACCCTCGATAAAAAAAATTCGTTAAATATGAAATACATACGAAATTGTTACGGGACAATAAAAGTGCAATGTTTAGCAAACCAACCCGAGTCCTCTTGTCAATTTGTATATGGCGGAAGTATGGATGCTATTTCTAGCAGAAGGAACAATGGAGACTCTATTTCTAGCAGAGGGAACAATGGAGACTCTATGGAGACAAGGAACCCGCCATCCAAAAACTACCTAAAAGTGCAATGTTCAGGCAACCAGCCCAAGTCCTCCTGGCAATTTGTATATCGCAGAAGCTTGGGTGGTATATGTAGGAGAGGGAACAATAGAGACTCTATTTTCAACCTGCCAGGCTGCCAACCCGCGATCCAAAAACTGCCCAAGTATGGAATGAGGAATCTGCATATGCTGTGTAAAATCTCATTCCATAGTTAATATAGAGACTATGTCCACAGGTCCGCTTGTCAATTTGTATATCGCGAAAGTGAAGATGTTATTTGTAGAACACGAAACAATATATACTTAATTTTAAGCCCACCAGGTCACGAATATGCAATCCAAAAAGTGCTCATGTATGGAATGAGGGATTCGCATATGTTCTAGAACAATGTGTTTGTACAGCGGGGAACAATAGAGGCCCAATTTCCAACTCGCCAACCCTAGAGCCCCCGATAGAAAAAAATTTATAATTATGAAATTGATACGGAATCGCTACGGGGCAATAAAAGTCCAATGTTCAATGAAGCAACCCGAGTCCACTTGTGAGTATGCAATGAGGGTTCTGCATACTTAATTCTCAGCGCGCCTGGTCGCGAACCTGCAATCCAAAAAATGCCCATCTATGGAATGAGGGATATGCATATGTTCTAGAACAATACAAATGCACTGTTCATCCAAGCAGCCCACAGCTCCTCCTGTCAATTTGTGTGTCGCGGAAATCTGGGTGCTATTTGTAGGAGATAGAACAATAGACATTATTTTCGGCCGGCCAGGTTGCGAACCCACGATCCAAAAACTGCCTATGGAATGAGGAATCCACATATGTTGTATAAAATCTCATTCCATACTTTATATAGAGGCTATGTCCACAAGTCGACGTGTAAATTTGTATATCATGGAAGTATAGGTGCTATTTGTATAACACATAACAATAGATACTTAATTTTCAGCCCGCCAAGCCGCCAACCCACAATCCAAAAACTGCCCAAGTATGGAATGAGGACTTTGCATATGTTCTACAACAATACAAATAAGTTCAGCCAAGCAACCCATAGGTACGCATATGTTGTAAAACAATGTATTTGTACAACGCAGAACAATAGAGGCTCAATTTCCATCCCTCCAGCCCCAGAGTCCCCGATCAAAAAAAATCGCTAACTATGAAATTGATACGGGATCGCAACGGCACAATAAAAGTCCAATGTTCAGTGAAGCAGCCCGAGTCCACCTGTCAATTAGTATGCAATTAGTGATTCGCATATTCTGTATAAAATCTCATTCCATACTTTATATAAAGACTTTGTCCCCAAGTCCGCATGTCAATCTGTATATCGCGGAAGTGTGGGTGCTATTTATAGGATACGAAACAATAGATACTTAATTTTCAGCCCGCCAGGTTGTGAACCCGCGATCCAAAAAGTGCCCAAGTATGGAATGAGGGATCCACATATCTTCTAGAACAATACAAATTGAATGTTCATCCAAGCAGTCTGTAGTGACTCATGTCAATTTATATGTCGCAGACAGCGCCAGAGCCACTGATAGAAAAAATTCGCTAACTATGAAATTGATACGGGATCGCAACAGGACAATAAAAGTCCAATGTTCAGCGAAGCAGCCCGAGTCCACCTGTCAATTTATATATCACTGAATTCTATATGCTATTTGTAGGCGACAAAACAATAGATTGTTTTTGGTGCACCAGGCCGCCAACGCGTGCTCCAAAATCTGCCTAAGTATGCAATTAGTGATCTGCATATGCTGTGTAAAATCTCATTCCATATTTTATATACAGATTATTCCCACAGGTCCGTGTGTCAATTTGTATATCGTGGAAGTGTGGGTTCTCTTTGTAAGATACAGAACAGTGGATACTTAATTTTCAGCCCGCCCGCTCGCGAACCCGCGGTCAAAAAAAGTGCCCAAAAAAGTGCCCAAGTATGGAATGAGGGATGCGCATATGTTCTAGAAAAAAACAAATGCAATGTTCAGCCAAGCAGCCCGTGGAAAATCGTGTCAATTTGTATGTCGCGGAAATGTCAGTGCTATTTGTAGGACAGGGAACAATACAAACTCTTTTTTCAACCTGCCATACTACAAAACCGCGATAAAAAAAACTACCTAAATATGGAAAGAGGGATCCGCATATGCTCTATAAAATCTCATGTCGATACTTTATATAGAGACTCATCTCCGCAACTCTCGTCGTCAATTTGTATATCACATAAATCTGGGTGTTATTTGTAGGAGACGAAACAATAGAGACTCTATTTTCGGCCTGCCAAACCGCGAATCCAAGATCCAAAAACTGTGTAAGTATGGAATGAGGAATCTGCATATGCTGTATAAAATCTCATTCCATAATTTATATAGAGACTATGTCTAGAAGTCCTCTTGTAAATTTTTATATCGTGGAAGTGTAGGTGCTATTTGTAGCACACAGAACAATAGATACTTAATTTTCATCTCGCCAAGCCGCGAACCTGTGATCCAAAAAGTGCCCAATTGTGGAATGAGGAATCCCCATATGCTCTAGAGCAATATCTAGGTGAAGGTAGATATTATAGGTGAAGAAAAAATATCTACCTTCTCTTCTGCAATACTCTTCTGATGGATAGAAGGTGTTGAGGTTGCAATGGTTGTAGTGGCCTTCTATGCATCCTTTGAACAGAATATGAAGAGGATGAATTTTGTAGTATGAGAGATTACATTGCAGCACTGTTTTGGTGGAACAGTAGTCGAAAGTACCTATGGTATCATATAGAGCTAACCCCCTAGAGTAATAATGACACCACGAGGTCAAGACTCATAAAAAACATGATATTTCCACATATATGGTTGGCCCAAAACATAATCACATACATCAAGAGGGGAAACATAACACACTACCTCATCCTTGAAGGGCTAGATGCCATAGGACAGGCGACACTGTTGGCTTACACATAGATCCAATCCCTGGTGAAGCCACCTGATGTTGTATGGTTGCAGGTGTGGTGTTGTCAACAACCCCAACTGTTTGATGACCTCAACTGAGATGAGGTTATTCTGGCTTCCGATATCAACAATGAAATGCAACGGGGTCCCCTTCAACCACATTTGTGAATCGAAGAGCCACTCCCCCTCTTCAGGATCTATTGGTTCTTTTGGTTGAATTTTTGCGGTCGCGACAGTAGCATTAGGGTTTGCGTCGATGATCTGTCCATTTTAAATATTTTTTGGATCAGATTCTAAATCAGGGTTCGGCTCCTTGTCTTTGACCTCATCCACCAATGACTGTTTGGAGCAACATTCATCAGTGTTGTGCCAGGGGATTTTGTGGAATTCGCACCACTTTCCAGTGTCATTCTTCGTCTTTACTTTACCCTTCTTTTCTTGTATCTTGGACTGGTTTTTAGAAGGCTTTTGGTTAGGGTCGTCTTTACCATGCTTTGGTTGTTACAGATTTGCATACCTGAACTCCCATTTGTTTTAGTGCCCAAATTTCTGCTCAATTTTGACAACATATTGATAGGTATCTCCCAATGATGAGATGTTTAGGAAATCCATTTTAGTTTGGATGTACCTATGAAGAGCCCCACGATCTTTCAGAACCAGATTTCACTCAGAGTCTTTGATACCCAGCTTGGTTCGCAAGGTATGGAGAGTATTTGTGAACTATGACATTGTTTGGAAATTCTCTTGCCATAGTGTGGTCCATATCATGTATTGGTCTTCATAGTTATCAACAGGGTAGTATTGTTCCTTGAATGCATCCACAAAAAAATCCCAAGTGGGATTGGCCCCATATATTCCAGATTCCTCTATGGAAATTTTCTCCCAGTAAGTTTCCCACCAATGTTTGACATGGGGGAGAGCCTTGAGGAGTGTGAAGGCGATCTTTTCCCTGCCGAAAAGAATGTGAACAAAGAAATAACCTTCTAGAAAATTCACCATTTTTCTAAGGAATCCACATCTATCTGACCTTCAAATACATAAATATCAAAATTAACTTGTACCTTGAAGGGAGGGGTTCCTCCAAAGTGGCCTTTTGATGAATATGCACATGTTTCTATCGATAGGCGTTGAAGGATGTGGGGAAAATTCTCCATCATTTCGTCCCTTTGGCGCGCGAGAGCTTGCTCAAGAAATAGGTTAATAGAATCTTCTGCTCCACCATTTTTATTTTTTTCCACCATAGAGGGTTTCTTGTGTGTGAGAGAGAAATTTTCCTCAAGAGAGACAAGCTTGATACCCAACTTGCTATACTCGGACCGCGTCAGGGACATGCACTAAAAAATGATCAAGAGAAACCTGCTCTAATACCACTAATCCAAATTATTTTCGGAACAAAATGAAAGCATAGATACTACAATGAAATACACATAAAAATTTCCAGAAACAAAGAAATACAACAAAACATGATTTCTATTAATGAAATAAATGTACAGAGACTGTAAAAATACAGAGTGCAAGACTCGTTAGAATGGTGTCATCTTTATCTCTGAGAAGAGATTTGATGGCTACGCTCATTCGCAAGAAGATCATTACAATGAGGCTCTAAAGGCATTTTTATGATAAACATGAATGCCAAAACCCTAGACATCCAAAAACCTAACCCTAGAAGATGAAGCGCAAAAAGTCACGTGGGCCTCGTTGGGGTAAGTTAGTAGATTAAATTCCTAGGGTCGTAACTTTTTCATATGATATTTGTTTTAGGCACGTGATAGGCCATTGGAAAGGTATTTTCGAGAACTACGCATTATTCCATCAAAATTTGACCCCTATTGATTGACTATGGAAAGCCCAGAAAACATTGTTTAGAGCCCCAAAACGGCCCTGGAAGTATAGAAATATGTACTGACATGAAAAATTACAAAATAATCCAGTTGGAATAGGTGGGTGGCCACCAATATCCACTTGGATGATGTGTAGGGTTCAGGACAACCCTGTAAGTGCAGAACCCACAATTACAAAGAAATTTCCCCATTACAGAGAAATGTGTTGAACTGAAAATTGTCAAGATGGACCAGTTGGAATTTGGAATAGGTGGGTGGCCACCAATATCCACCTATATCACGTGGCCCCCTTCGACATGACAGTTGCGCATAAGAAATAATTGGTATTGAAAGTAATAGACTATCAGTTTATTGTCAGGAACTTGTATAATTTAGGAGCAGATGGAATCTTGAGGCATTGTGTACTGGAACACGAAAGGTCAGCTATACTAGAGGAAGCACATGATGGGATTGTTGGAGGACATTACATAGGAAAAGAAATGGCACATAATATTTTATGTGTAGGTATTTGGTGACCTACACTACACAAAGATGCGAAGGAATATTTTTAGTCATGCGACATATTTCAAAGAGTGGGTAAACCATCTTGGCGGGATGAAATGCCTCTCAATCCACAAGTTATGTTGCAAACCTTCAATAAGTGGGAAATTGGCTTTGTAGGTCTGATCAACCCAGAATAAAGGAGATAAAGAGAAAGATACATCATTACTACGATGGATTATTTAACCAAGTGGGTGGAAGCAACACCAGTTACTGATTGCACTGTAGAGACTGTTGCGCGGTTTCTATTTGAGAATGTCGTCACCAGGTTTGGATTTCCACGCATATTGTTGGTTGTGGAGCCTGATTATATTCTTGATTCAGAGGTCTTTGTTTTCAACCGTGTTTATACCCCATGAAGAATTTACACCCCATAATAATGTACACTTCTACAAGTGTGAGAGTGCAAAGGGGGGTTACCCCCTCTGTGGGGTCCGGTGGCAAGCGGTCCCTTGAAGGAAAAATTTCCTTGTAAATGTATATTGTAATTTCATTGTAAATCTATACCGTTCATTATAAGGTCGTAGATCTGACGATAGAAGTTATGTTATGGTTTTTTTCCCTAGAAGGCAACCCTCTTTTATGAGCGAAATGTATTGTGGCTAGGTATTATGGAAAATATTGTATTATGGGATAGGATATTGTGAAAGAAAGAAGAGTAAGTTACAGTGGGTTTGTTGTAGGTTGTATCCCTTAATTTCATGGATAATAATAAAGGAAGGACCTGAAAATTTATCTGGTGGGCGTAGCCCACACTAGGTGAACCACATATATCTATGTATCTTCTGTGTTTTATTTCTGCATTTGTTTTATTTTATTTCTCTGCGATCCTATTTTTCTAAAAACTGGTATCAAAGCGAAAGGTAACTCGCAGGAAAAGAGGGTTCCTAGTTCAAGTGGGAGCAAAAGTGAAAGATGGAAAGTTTAGGGTTGAGAAATTTAACGACCAAAATTACGAGTTATGGAAGATACAGATGGAATATTATTTATATCAGAAGGATCTATTCCTACCATTTGGTGGAATAGAAAAGAAGTTGATGACCATGAAGGACGAAGAATGAGAGGTTCTTGACAGAAAGACACTAGGAATGATATGGCTGAGCCTGGCAGCATCGGTGGCTTTCAATATTTTGAAAGAAAAGACAACGAAGGAGTTGATGGATGCATTGGCTAAACTGTATGAAAAACCCTCGGTGTCCAATAAGGTATTTCTAATGAAGAGATTATTTAATATGAATATGTTAGAAGGTGGGTATGTTGCAGATCATTTAAATGAATTTAATACGGTTACTAATCAACTAAGTTATGTAAAAGTAGACTTTGATGATGAGGTCATGGCTCTTCTAATCTTGTGCTCATTGCCAGAAAGCTGGAACAACTTGGCCATGGTTGTAAGTAACTCTGTATCTGGTTCAAACACTTTAAAATTTGATGATGTTGTTGGTGTTATCCTTAGTGAGGAAATGCGACGAAAAAACACAAGTGCGACATCAGGTAATGCATTAAACATTGAGAACAGGGGAAGACAAAAGGATAGAGGAAAGGACTCATGGAATCGCGAGAATTCTAGGAAGAGAATATCCAAATCCATATTTGGAAAGATAGAGTGTTGGAATTGTGGGAAGAAATGTCATCTGAAGAAAGACTGCAGAGCTTCAAAGAAACAAAGAGATGGACAGCAGGAGAAAAATCAGGAAGCAAATGTAATAGGTGATGTCTTACAAGATGCTTTGATTCTTTCCATAGATAATATTTATGAGTCTTGGGAAGTAGATTCATGGGATTCATTTCATGCCACACCCCATAGGAAACATTTTCTAGATTATGTTCAAGGTGATTTTGGACAAGTTCATTTGGGTGATGATGCACCATGCAAAATTGTTGGAGTGGGAAAGGTAAAAATAAAGAAAATCAATGGAAACCAATGGTTGTTGAAAGAGGTAAGAGATGTTCCAGATCTAAGGAAAAATATAATTTCAACAGGGCAGTTGGAAAGTGAAGGTTATATATCCATATTTACAAATAAGGTCTGAAAGGTCACCAAAGGATCATTGGTGATAGAAAAAGGAGAGAAGGTAGGTACATTGCATTTATGTATTAGTAATAATGACTCTTCTATCTCTTTAGCTTCTACAGGAGTGGATTCAACATTGTGGCATCATAGGCTTGGACACATGAGTTAGAAGGGGATGTAGATAATTCAAAAAAGAAATGTGTTGCTAGATCTTAAACAAATTGATTTGGATTTCTGTGAGCATTGTGTTTATGGAAAACAGAAGAGAGTCATATTTCTCAGATTCAGAAAAGAAAAGAAGAGTGAAAGGTTAGAGCTTGTGCATACAAATGTATGGGCACCATCTTAGGTATCATATCTTGGTGGATCTCATTATTATGTTACTTTTATTGATGATGCAACTAGAAAAACTTGGGTTTATACATTCGAAAAAAATATGATGTTTTTTATACTTTTAAGAAATGGAAAGCTTTGATTGAGAATGAGACATGAAAAAGGTTGAAGTGTCTCAGATCACACAATGGAGGTGAATATTGAAGCAAGGAGTTTGATTATTATTGTTCATACCATGGGATTCGTAGAGAGAGATAGTTCCAGGAACACCACAAGAAAATGTGTGTCAGAACGGATGAACAAGACAATCATGGAGCGTGCAAGGAGTATGAGATTGCATGTTGGTTTTCCCGTACAGTTCTAGGTAGATGTTGTAGATATTATTGTTTACTTAATAAATAGAGGACCTTCAATCTCTTTGGATGGTAGAATTCCAGAGGAGGCATGGACAAGTAAAAAGGTAAACTATTCTTTTTTGAAGACTTTCGGTTGTGAATCATTTGTCCATATTGATAAAGAAAATAGAACAAAGCTTGAGGAAAAATCCAATAAATGTACCTTATTTTATCTTGTTGTTAAAATAACTTCAATTAGGAATATTTTACAGCTTGTGGCAGTAGAACATTTGCATCTTGAACAGTTAGATGTAAAAAAAGCTTTTCTCCATGGCGATTTGGAGGAAGAGATTTATATGCAGCAACCATAGGGGTAGGAGGTTAAAGGGAAGGAGAATTTGGTATGCAGGTTGAAGAAGAGCTTGTATGGCCTAAATCAATCTCCAAGGTAATAGTATTTGAAGTTTGGCATGCTTATGACAGAACAAGGTTATAGTAGATGTCATTCTGATCATTGTGTTTATTTTAAAAGTCTATAAAATGGAAGCTATATTATCTTGCTATTGTATGTAGATGACATATTTGTTGCAGGGTATAATATGCATGATATAAATGTGTTCAAAAAGAAATTAGATAATTCATTTGCAATGAAGGATTTGGGTGTTACAAAGAAAATCATTGGTATGAGAATAACAAGAGACAGGAAAAATCGCAAATTGACAGTGTCTCAGGGTGAGTACATAAAGAAGGTGTTGGAGAGGTTTAGAATGAAGAATGCAAAACTAGTTAGTACACCTGTGGCCAGCCATTTCAAATTAACTAAGGAAATGTGTCCCAAGACATAGTAGGAGATAGAATACATATCTAGGGTTGGAAGCTTGATGTATGCGATGGTTTGCACAAGACCAGCTATTGCACATGTAGTGGGAGTTTTGAGCAGGTATATGAACAATCTAGGTAAAGAACATTGGGAGGAAGTAAAGTGGATTCTTAGGTATTTGAGAGGTACTACTACTCATGCATTATGTTTTCGAGGTTCAGACACTATTCTACAGGGATATGTTGATCCAAATATGGAAGATGATCAAGATAGCAAGAGGAGCACCACAAGGTATGTTTTTACTGTAGGTGGAACAACAGTAAGTTGGATTTCAAAACTACAAAAGGTTGTTTAAATTTCAATAACAGAGGTAGAGTATGTTGTTGCTACAAAGGATAGTAAAGAGATGATTTGTTTACAAAGGTTTATGGAGGAATTGGGAAAGAATCAGAAGAATAGAAGGTTGTATTATGACAGTGAGAGTGTCATTCATCTTGCAAAGAAATCAACCTTCCATTCGAAGACTAAGTATATACAGCTCAAGTACCATTTCATATGATCCATCTTGGAAGATGGACATTTGAAGTTGGAAAAGATGCACAATAGCCAAAATCTTGCATACATATTAACTAAGGGAGTAACCAGGGAGAAACTGAGTTCCTGCTCAATTTCAGTTAGTATTCAAGAATGAAGATGAAGATGAGAAATTTTCTAGGTCCAAGAAGGTTCATAGTCCAACAGTTACAATAGCGGTGGAGTTGTTGAGATCAGTCTCCAAGTTGTATATTGTTGGTTGTGGAGAATAATTATCTTCCTGATTCAGAGGTCTTTGTTTACAGTTGTGTTTATACCCCATGAATACTTTACACCCTGGAACAATGTACACTTATACATGCGTGGGAGTGTAGAGGAGGGTTACCCCCTCTGTGGGGTCCGGGGGCAAGCAGGCCCCCGAAGGAAAATTTGCCTTGTAAATGTATATTGTAATTTCATTGTAAATCTAGACCATTCATTATAAGGTCGCAGATCTAACAATAGAAGTTATGTTAGGGTTTTTTTCCCTGGAAGGAAACCCTCTTTTATGATGGAAATTTATTGCGGGTAGGTGTTATGGTGAATATTGTATTCTGAGATAGGAGACAATGAGAGAAAGAAGAGGAAGTTACAACGGGTTTGTTGTAGGTTGTATCCCTTCATTTGCTGGATTAAAATAATAAAGGAAGGACCTGGCAATTTCTCTCGTGGACATAGCCCACACTGGGTGAAACACGTATATATGTGTCTCTATTGTTTTGTATATTTTTTGTGTTTTATTTCCGCATTTGTTTTATTTTATTGCTCTGCGATCTTGTTTTTATAACACATATTACTTAGCGACCAAGGTACACACTTTATGAACACTATGATTGTCGCACTAACTGAGGAATTTCATATTCATCATCAAAAGAGTACACCATATCACCCTCAGGCTAATGGAATAGTGGAAGCATTTAATAAGATTTTGGATAATTTTGACAAAAAATTTCAATGCTGGAAGAGATGATTGGGACTTATGCATCCCCACAGTACTATGGGCATACAAAACTACAAGTAAGAAGATGATAGCGCAGAAAATGTTTTGGTTGGTCTATGGACATGAAGTAGTGATGCAAATGGAGTTCATTCTAATTAGCTTGCGCATTGCAACCATCACTGAGCTCTCATATATGGGTACAATATAGGAGAGATTGGCGCAATTAGTCCAACTTGAGGAGCAACGGTTTATTGCAGGATTCCATCAGCAGGTGCATTAATCTAGAGAGAAGAACTAGCACGATAGAAACATTAAATCGAAGCAATTTCAAGTCGACAATTTGGTATTACTCTATGACAGTAAGTATCTGCAGCACCCAGGGAAGTTTCACATGCACTGGTTAGGTCTGTATGTGATCCAACAGACAACTGAGACAGGTGATGTGTTGTTGGAAACCTTGGATGGATAAATATTGGAAGGAATGGTAAATGAAAGTCGACCAAAACTCTATAGAGACAATTGACTATCTGTGCATTAACTTGTGTTGTGAAAAACCCGTGTATTATAGTAAGTGTACCATAGTAGCAATAAAAACAAGAAAAACGAAATAAAAAGTAGAAAAAGGAAAGAAAAGAACTAAAAAGGTAGTGATAGGAGAGGGAAAAAGAGTGTGTGAAATCCCAAGGTAGAAGAACTTGTGCAGCTGGACTGATAACCTCACATGAAGCAAACATTGCACCAAGTTCAAAGAAAAGGTATGGACATGCCCAACTGCGACGAGCAATGCACTACTGCGTAGATTGGCATGAAAAAGACAGTTGGACGATCGATGGGACAAGTCATAAAAGCACCATACAAGCATTCACTCAGGAAAGCCACTAGGAAATCATGGTCAATCGGTGGTAAGAGGGAGAAATCACCTGAATGATTTTGTAATTAAGATGAAATAATGGAATAACTCATCAACTCAGATGGTGGATGGGACGAGTTAGTTAAAATGAGATGGGATAGGTATGGTTGGCACGAAATAAAAAAAACATAAGAACATCGTTAAGTGGAACCCATTATTGCATACCACTATGATAAAATTAGAGTGACCTAGCAAGAATAGAGTCGATCTACAGCTAGTAGAGAATGCACATAGTGATGGTTCAGGAAGTGCTCACTCTAGACTAATGGGGAAAGATCCGCCAACAATAATATTGGTCCCCCCGAGGCTGAGAAGGGAAGGATATATGTTGGGAAAGTCTACCAACCTGAATTTTATGGACCGGGACATTATCGATGAAAAAATATTTTCAGAGTTGACTAAGGCCCAATACTCTTGTGTTGATTGCAAACTGCATGCAGGGAATCACATCATTTTCAATGTAAAGTTGCACGAAGCTCCGACCGACGTCAATAGTCGGGTCTGGGCTTATGAACACTTCATGATAGTAAAAGCGAAGGAAATGGATCAAGATCCCACTAAAAGAGAGGTTTCCCATAAATTGTCCTCGTATATGACACCCAAACTGAACCTGAAGAATTTTCCAAAGGTCGTAGGTGTAAAGGAGGATGGTGTCATCCTCAAGAAGCCTCACCAGAGTATCGCTAGAGTAGGCAATTACAGAAAGAGGAGGGTTAACAATTATTTTTCCTCTGAGAATTGAGGTTTCCTCCCTAGGAAACACGACTTCTGATGTTGTCGTCCAGACTTAGGCCATCATCAGGTGGGAATATACCTTCAATAGGGAAAAGGATGACCCTCTAAGGCATATTTGGAAGATGCATAAGGAACCAAAGGAATAATCCAGACTAGCATTCAACGAAATGGCACAGAGGACCCAGGAATATGTCCAAAAAGGTAATTGAAGCAGTTATAGAGGTAGAAGTGGCTAACGTTGACGTGTAACAGTTCATTGCAAAGTGGAAGAACATGAAATAGACCTGAGTGGCTCAGGACAATCCACATGTGAGTGTTGGGGGCATGTTGGATAGACAATTTTGGATGTAAATTTGGTGATAAACCTAAGTATGAAGAAAGTGCGCAGAAGGAGGAAATCGTGCAAAAGGAAGAAAGCGTGCATAAGGTAAAAAGGGAGCAAAAGGACAAACAATGTGCAAGACAAAGACAATGCACAGATAGAAGGAGAAAGAAAGTGAGCGAGAGAAGGAAGCGCAAAGGACGACAATACAAATTTCCATAAATAGAAGAATAATAGAAAAATTGCATAAATAATGAGAAGTAGAAGAAGGAAAACAACCAATTAACTAAAGTTGGCCATGCCATTCATTGTAATGGGCTATTTTGGTATAGATAAGAATGGGACTTTAATCCCTAGATTTTGGGTATAAATATTTAATGGGTAGGGTGAAAAGAGAGATCTAGTGAGAGAGCTAGTGGGCTAGAAGAAGTGTGAAGGATCCATAGAGGTTGAGATTATGTAAGAATCATGAATGTAATTAGTTGATACAATGAATAAACACAAGTATTGAGAGATAATATTGAATCTTGTGTTCTTTACTTGTTTATGTGTGTTTATGAATGATGGTGTTATACTTCATAGACTAGATTTAGTGTATGGATTGATTATGATGAAATACTCATGAGTGGTTGTAATAATCAAGAGCATACATAAGCTAGAATAAGGGGAAATGATTCACGCATCCGCCTCCCTTTCCCTTACTGCTACAAAAACTTGGTTCTTGTAGCCCCAATAGATACCTCGAGTGAGACTTCATCTACACAAGCAGGTGATGCCGAAAGGGTCGGTGTCTTGAGGGTTTGTTGGTCAAAGTTAAACTGAACCTTGGGTCTTACAACCCATGTGCAGACCAGAGAAACCCAACACCCAAGTTAAAACTAGACAAATAACATCACTGTCACTGGAGATATAACTTATCGTAGGCCCTTTGCGCCATGGAAAGCCACGACAGTTCCAAAAAGGATCCTGAATGTCCCAAATTCCTATTTATTATTATCCTTCTAGTATTTATCCCTAACAATAGCTTTTTGATTTCTATTTATTTCCCATTTTCCTTCTTTCCTGGCTTCTTTTA
>SNQJ01S0029506.1:66360-101576 GCA_010110895.2 Picea sitchensis | reverse complement strand
AGTGGCTTATGCAAGGAAAGTGAGGAAACAAATTACCATTTAATTATTTATCGATCCTTTACTAAATATGTTTGGCTATAATTTGATGGTATCACGGGTTTGGAAAATTTTTGGTCAGGGGATTCCATTAAGGAGGGCCTCAAGAATTGGTGAGGAAATGTTGCCACAAATAACTCAAAAGATCTCCCTTTAATTATAACTTGAGGAATATGGTTGGATAAGAATGCAAATATTTCTTAGGCTAGGGATACTCTTCTTAGGAGGGTATTTTTGTGCACATATGGAGCCACTAGCATTTTTATTCCCTAAAATTACATGTCAACATTTTTAGGGATTTTCATATGGAAATATTGGAAATTCAAAAACTCACCATTGTACTATGTCTCCTTTCACTCAAGCACTCTCTCTCGATACCCTCCGTGAGCTCTCTCTCGGTGCCCTCTGTGAGCTATGTCTCCTTCCTCACCCTGCCCTCAAGCTCTCTCTTCTGGTCAACGCCCTCTGTGAGCTCTCTCTCTCCTTTGTAACCTTGCTCGTGAGATCTTTCTCCCAATTCCCTTCCTTCTCTATCTCCTTCCTTCTCTTCTCTCCTCGCAGTGTGTGTGCCCTAGTCTCCTCGCAGCGTGTGTGCCCTCTATGTCTCCTCGCAGCGTGCGTTCTCTTTCTGTCTCCTCGCAGCGTGTGTGCCCTAGTCTCTTCACAGCGTGCGTGCCCTAGTTGTCTCCTCGTGCTTGATCGACTCTTGGTGAATTGGTTTGATCGACTCTCACTCGCATATCAGAAATGGAGAAATGTATATTGACATGATATGAAAACCATGTATATTTGTGATTGTCTTCTCCTTTTCATTATTTTCATGCCATAAAGCATCCCGCCTAATTTTGAATCTATCACCTATCAAGAGGTGGAAGACCATGTCACACTTAATGGGGTATGAAATTTTTGTGACTTAGCAACCATTATGCAATTCCTTATTCAAACATTCCCCTTAGAGGTGTGCTAGTCCAAAAGAGGAAAATGATACACTTAGGGTAATTTCATCGTAGTGGAGACAATAAAAATGCCCAAATTTCATTGATCTAGCAAGTTCCCATTGACAACCCAGAGAATAGTAATTATCTATTTTAGCTATAAGTATAAATATACATGTATTTAAACTTATTTTATCATAGAGACACCTTTTACAGTTCAATATGGAGGAGATGTGTAATGTAACATAATGTTGAATTCAATGTACATCGATCAAATATAATAGTTAAAAAAAAAAACGTGTGAAGTTGGGCCTGATTCACATTATAAACTAGCCTAGATGCATATTAACCTAGAATCTATCAATCATCGAGAGGGATCAAATAATTTGAGATGAAAACCTCTTTTAGAGTGAAAAAACCTAGGTAAATTTTTGTATGTCGGGGGATTTGACCCCTCTTGACACTTGATAAATCGTAAGATATAAAGATAAATATTCTAGGTTGGTTAACAATAACAACATTATTGTGATAGATAATAACTAGGTTAGTTATTGTCTAATATTGTGTTCTTAGGAGATTTATCCAAACCAACAACAATGACATTATTGAAATAATCTATCCTAGATAATAAAAGAAGACACTATTCAAATGCTTGATCCTATATAACAACAAAGACATTGTTGCAATGATCAATTCTAGCGAACATTGACACTATTGCAATAGTTTATCCTAGAGAGAAAAAATGATAAACTAAATTTACTTTGATTAGGTGGACAAGGTCTCGGTCCCAAGTCTTACTCAAGCAATGTCTAGGTCCCAAACTTTGTTTATATAGGTAATTATTAATGTGAAACATGACTATTATATAATGAGTAACCACCATTGGATCTTTGGCCAACATATATAAATGTCATAAACATCAAAAAATTCAAAATCCATAGAAGGTCTTTATTCCTTTGTGGAGTAAGGATCATATTCATAGCAATGTCATGGAAAAACTAATGCCACTAATGTCCTCCCTCTTCATTGATGAATTTTCATGAGCACTGCAAACAATTATGTGCATGGAATATATTCACGTTCATCATATTATAAGTTTATATGTGTTGCATTCACATGGAAAATCCAAGACCTAAAATGAAGATGGAATATTGATTTAAAAGTAGGACAGTGAATAATTATATAACACAACTCTTGAATGAATGGTTTATTCATCAAGAATTAGAATATAGGTTCTTGATTGTTTTCATTAGGCTTAAATGATTTATTCCTAAAAATCTAAAGACAAAATACTCACTTATACACCACAAGCAATGGTTGTGTTAAGGAATTGTTTGGTAAAAATTTGCATTCAAACAATGAAGATCCTTATTAGCAATGACACAGGATTTTAAGTGGTCAATAGTCGTCGCTGCAGCGACGAACTTTCATGGCAATAGCGACGATAATCGCGACCAATATAAAAAAATGAAAAAAAAATGCTTAACTTACTACATATTTTTCGACGAATGTAAGAAACGTGGAAACGTTTCGTGGAAAAATCCGCCCATATGTAGTAGTGCATATTGGGAAGATATTCCATTTCTCTCTGGTTGATTGTATCACGATTGTATTTGATTTTTTTGTTTTGTCTAATTACTCTTCGAATGATTTTTCCATGACAGTGCCTGTTACAAGACAACCTAATATTGGAAACAGTATTGATGACCAAACCAACATTGCATAGACTTTATTCAACATTATTTTAGAAACTTCTAATACTTGTGTTGAACTTGAATGCTCTTGGGAAGTAATTGAAAGGGACATAAATATTCATGAATGTTGGGAAGCTAGGAAAAGGCAGCCCAAAAATCAACACAAACCTCCATTTTCCTACCTCTTTGGTTTTCCTTTTCGTGTCCTCTAATCCTCGCATCTCTCGAAGGAGAAGAGGGTTGTCCCCTTAAGCTACCCCTATTTTTGAAATAGGGAGGAAAATTGTCTTATCAACACAAGAAAGTGCTCTTAGGCAAACCTTATATGATTCTTCCAGTTCATATTTATCACCCATACCTATCACTTTCACCATGACATTTGTGGGTAGTGGTAGTGGCACATGAGGTCCCTCCTCGCAATCTTCTGCTTCATCTGTAATTGGTAGTATCTATAGTCATCAAGTCCCTATTCAATCCACTACCAATCCTACTAAAGTCATAAAGAAACATGGACTTTTCCAATTTGAGGAAGATTCTACAACCACCCCACGACACGTATCTTCTTCCTTGAATCTTGCACCAACCACTCGACCATTACCAAAATTCAAGGATCATTTACCTAAGTTTTCGGGAAATGGTAATGTTACTACAAATGAACACCTGGTAGCATTTGTTAATGCTTGTCATAACATAGGGGCTAACGATAACGACACTTGCATGTGTTTATTTGTCAATTCTCTCGAAGGGGAAGTTGCAGCAGAATTTTTTTACCTCCCTTCCAAAATCCTTTCCACTTGGGAAGAATTGGTTTATTGGTTCAATTCCACTTATGGACAGCCCCAAAGTTCAGCTAAGTAGTTAAGGGAATACAATAGTATTTCCTATAAGGATAGTGAAACCATTAAATATTTTAACCTTTGCTTCACCAAATTATATAATCAAATCCCTGAACTAATTCGCCCTCAAAATCAGGATCCTTTCATGCATTATTATAATACATTACCTTCCCCTTATCGTCATAGACTTGAAGAGAAGGCTATTGACAATCTCAATTTTGCCCTTTAGACTTGCCTAGAATATGAAGAGAAACTCGAAAGAACGGGTCTCCCTAAGGGAGACTTGGTCATACAAGTAGACATGTCTTCCCTCCTACAACTCGTGCAAGATATGAATAATAGGATGATAGTGTAGATTTTAACCTTGTACAATATTTACTGCAAACTGATTTTCAGTAAAAGAACAGAAAATATACAATGGAAAATACAAACATTACACAGAGATTTTTCCCCTGGAAACCCAAACCGGGAAAACCAACATATTCTATATTCATTCATAGTGATACATTATTTACAATACAATATACATATAGGAGACAACGACATCCAAAAACCTAACCCAATGACCTGGATTAGTCAACAACTATAATTCCTTAACCGGAAATAGAAAACCATTAGCAAAAAACCATGTGCCAAAAAACCGCCCAACAATGGACACGAAAATCGAGGCAACATGAAAAATGAGGCAAAACTCTGACACATTTCTTGCCAATACAGTCCTCTCATGCAAGAAAAAAGACAAAAGCTTATGTTCCCAAGTCAGTGCTAGATAAAGGAAAAGGAGTGGCCACTCCCTCCAAGTCATCCAAAGATTCCTCTGAATCTGTGTCCTCTCATCTCCATCTCAAAGATGATTGTTCACACGTCATTAATGCAATCCACCCAAAAGGTTCCCATTAATTGAAGGATATTGCACAGGATAAATAAGAAATGGGATCTAAAGAGGGAAGCAGTGAAAAGAGACAAAATGCCTCTCATAGAAAATATGGTTTTTTATGTTGATTAATGTTATTTTCTTTTGAGGACAGTCTTTTTATTTTGACAGTATTTTGGACAACAAATACATATTTAGATAGAGTTTTGGAGAGCATGGATATAATGTTATTTTTGGATATAGTCATGTTATATTTTGTTGGTATTAAAATATTTGATTATTAATATGAGGATGAGAGTTACAAGGAGGATATTTGAATTAAATATTTGGGGTATTATACTTCATGTTTTGATGATTATTAAAGAAATGAAAATTGGAGTGACAAGGTGTCCCACCTATTTAGTTATTATTTAAATAGACCCTTAATTATATATTATTAATTATTTGTCTCAACTAATTAGTTAGGCTAATTAAGCCTAACAAAGGAAAGGTAGTTGAACTACCATAACTTGTTGGCAAAGAATAAAAGCTCAATGAAATGAAGAGACAAGAAGTAAGAGTGAATAGAAGGGGAACTTTTGTTGAAAGGTTTTCTCTGTACTTGTGAGATACTTTCATTCTTCATTCATTCTGAATTAACTAGAAGGCTTAACCATGTTGATGACAACATGGTCTTATTGAAGGAAACACAATTCAAAATTGAATCATATTTTCCAGCAGCTTGTCTTGAAAGGTGTATGATTTATCTTTGGCAGTCTGTGTATTCTTGTTTGTTTACGGATTAAATTTCATAACTGACAAAGAATATTTTGTAGAGTCAAGTGACAACATTTTATGGCAAGCTGATCCAGATCTTTAGCTTCAGTTTTCTTTTGTTGTCAGAGTGAGTCTTTTTGTGAATTGCTTAATAGCGGAGCTTCTAAATCTGAATTTAATTTCATGAGGGGTTTGTGAGGTCATCTTTTTATCTCAGAATGAAATCAATATAGAAATCTGATTTATGATTTAGGTCTCACACATGTGTATTATGATGATGATTTCAGTTCAGTTACCTTTCATCCTTGTTTCTTATCCATGTATACTCTTATGTAATTTCTTGCTTATTTTATTTCTTTTGCAGTTACATATAATATATATAAAGCCAGCCTTGGTCCCTCGTACTTAATACATGTGGATTAAGTGATTTATTTTATTTTATTTTAAGGATGTAAACCACGGGTAACATTCCAACTATCTTTCCTTAGCCAGTTGGGATCTGAAAATGCTTAAGTAAGGTTCCTCATAACTTTTCCTCAGCAACCACTTGAGGCAATATAATATTAAATACAAAGAAAAATGCACAAGAGAGTTTCTCACAATCGATCTTGACAAATGGCAAGCCCTCCATTGCTCTTTAAATGAGAGATCATGTGGACTAATGTCAGATGTCAAGCCATTGTTGATCGTATTTGTAGTCTTTAATATTAGGGAGAAATGTAGGATCACTTTATGTCTAGAACATTTTGTGACCATCATATTACATAACTACACATGCGTACTAAATAAGAGAACACACCTAAAGACATTTTAGACCAAGTTGAGTCTAACTAACTCCTAAGTGTCTAAATCTCCTAACATAAGACCTATGGCATAAATTTAGGGGTCTATTAGATTAATTATAATGTATATACCACCAATATTTCCAAAAAAACCTATTATCACTATTACCATCTTGTCAAAATTTTCTTGATGTCATGGTCTTGGTGGAATTTCTCCACGAAACCAATTATCATATATTTTCATGTTTGTGTAACCTATAGTAATTTTTAAGCTTATATGCTTGATAAAAGCTACACACTTGCCTTCATCATTTATTATAGTCGTGTTGCCAACATTGGTGTGATTAATTACCCATTCAATAGCTTCATAGCATGGCATAATCATGGTTCTTGCAACAATTTTATAAAGGTGTGATCTTCTAATGTTGATAAAAACCATGTCATCAACATTTATCATCATTGGATCACTTGGAAGAACTATATATGGGTAGTCTACCTCTCTTAATCTCCTGTAAATCTTACCCTAGCTGGGGAAAGGGATTTCGACATTAATTAGAGCTTTTGTATCTTTGAAAAAAGGTAATTACATAATTCAAAATGTTTAAATTTTAGATATACTGAATTATTGGAGTAGATTGTTTCAAGTGTGGCCTCCATTGTCTCTTTTTGTTTGTGTTTCAGCGTTTAGTTGGTGGCCACTTTTGGAATTTTTTGGGAGTCTTGGGTAGATCTGCTCCCTGCACTAGACATGAGTGGGAATTTAAATTACAAACTTTATAGAATTGTTACAAAGATCTACTTGATTTTCTTAATAGTTTATAAAATTTATCGTCATTGCAAGAAAAAAAGTTTCCAATTCAGATTTTGGCTAACAATGAGCAAAATTGAAGAAGAATTTTTGGATACTTACTTGATGCATTTAAGATAAATTACCAAATATTGAAATTCCACCAGTAATGAAAGCTTTTATAACCAGTCAACACTGAAGAAATTGTAACTAGAATGCTAGGATAACAAAGTGTAATGCTAATTCCCACTGTTTGACAAAGAAAAATATTTGCTCAAAACAATAAATGATCTCTAAAAAAACAATACACACATGGGATTTGTTTTATAAAGCTAGATTCAAATTATGATTAATGATGAGATTACACAATTATAGGTTTGATAAGATTTTGGCCATTTAAAGTATTCAGCAATGTTTTGTACTTTAACCGTAGAAAACATCAAAAAGTTATTTTGGAAAAGTTTGAACTAGCTTTGATGCATTATTCATCAAAAATCATGCTCTATTTTGTAAAAAACAAAATCGAACACTTACTCCAATCATCGGAGAAAAATCAAACTTTATTTCATCAGGTGGGTTATAAACTTTTGATTGGAGTGTTTGTTAACTTTCATCGGGCAGAAAAGTTTACTTTCACTCCGATGAAAGATATTTGTTCCCACTGCGCACTATTGGATAAAAAGTAAACTTTCATTAGGAGTGCGAAGTTTATTTTCACTTCGATGATTAGAGGACACTTTTCACTTTTCAAGCATTTTCATCGTCGAGATTAAATTCAAATTTTTATTTGCACAACGCAATCAAATCTATTTTAAACTTTCACAAAACAAAAGTTTGGACCTACCTCTGATATAAATCTCGTTAGAGTAAAATTCGACTTTCATCGGAGAGAAAATTTGACTTGTTACTCCGATGAAAGTGACGTTTTACTTTGATAAGTATTTTTAAAAGCCTTTTATTAAACTTTTTGACTTCAAAATTTTTTGGGGTTTTATAGAGAAAAGAGTAAGTAAAATGAAAATTATTTTATGCATAGCACAAACTTAAAATTAAAAATGAATTTTTATAAGGGAAATCAAATTTAAAGAAGAAGAAAGAAAGATTGGTGCTCAAAATTTCTTTTGAAATTTTTCAAGGGTGCTTAGCCGAGGTCTCAGCATCACCCATTAAAAAACTCATGTAAGAAGGTGTTGATGACTTTCCCTCCACCCAACCTATTTATAAGTTCCATCCATGAGTCATCCTAGCAAGTTCTCATCCAACCCAATTAATTGTAGCATGGATATGCATGGGCACATCTACTTTGAGATCTATCTAGGAAGAAAACCAAAGAAATTATGAAGTGTACCACCATGTATCTAAAGTTTTCTATCCCTAATTTGCAATCTGCCAGGTTTGGACTTCCCGTATGTTGCTTAGAAGACATGTAGACCAATCAAATACTATAGGCTTGAGAAACTCTTCCCCATAGTGCATCAGTGCACATGAGGCTAAGTGTAGAGTCAAAGTATGGTTTTGAGTTTTAGGTCATGGATGGCACCAATAGGGACTTGGTTGCTTACTTTCTATGTGCCAACTACATAATAAATATCTTTATACTATGTAATGGTGTGGAAAATTCCACCTCTTTTCAGGATTACCATCTCACCGCACTAGGATAATCCAATCAGGAAGCAAATGTCCTCTATATCTATCCTCAAAATCTCATCATCTAAACGAAATGCATCACGATTGTGATCTTAATATCCAATCAACTTGGACACTTGACTAATTCCAAGAGTCCACAATCTTGTAGGTCATACAATATTGTTTGGTCTCTCAAAGAAGTGTTGTTTTCCTCCTCAAGTTCTCTTTCTATCCAAGTAATAACCACTATGAATATGCTTGCAAATCAACAAAAAATTTAAAAGAATTGACATTTTCAAAATTTTCATTTTTTTTTCATTTTGGGGGCACTCCAGCTTTTCTCTGTAATGAGGTTGTGTGTGTGCTCCTACCAAATCATAAGGAGGCAGAATTAGGATTATGCTTGCTTGACCCACAAGAGAACACCGCAAGCATAAAACCTATTATTTTTTAAAAGGGTTCCCCAACATTTCAAAAACCAAAAATATCTAGAAAATGCAAAATTAAAGAAATGAAGATATAGAGGTGATTGTAAGGGGAGTACCTAGCTCACACAAGATCCAAATTCATTGGTCAATGCTCTCATAATCAACTGTTGAATTTTGGGGTGAATTTTTTTTCACACAATGTGGTTTTTTTTTTCCAATTAACATGGTAAAAATGAAAATGTTCACTATTTAAACATATTTCTACCATATTTTTCAATATAAATGAACATGTTACCTCATTTTCTTGTATATTTCGGATTATTCATTGATTTAATTCCAAGGAAGTTGTTTCTAATAGATTGCATGTTTATATAAGTTGTGAAGTGACTTTTGTTTGGTGTTTTTGGCATCGATTTTCTTTAGATATTGAGGTAAATGATTCTTGACTAGCATGTAGGAATGGGTATTTTTTGCCTTGCATTTTGTTGTGTTATCCTTCTATAATCTATCATTTTATTGTAATTTGCATGAGTAGATCCACCACCTATCATGGACCTAAGATTAACACCTTGTTTGTGTTTGGGACCCATGTTGAGTTTTTCCTCATGGGCTTCGAGCCTCGATAGTCCTACTGACATTGAATTTGAAACCACGGCTTCTCTCTCATTCTTTTTTTCTGGCCATTCCCTAGTGGGATTACGTTATTTTGTTGGATTTGAATCTTCATTGCTTATTGTTGTTTGTTTGCTTGTGCATAATGCTCCTGTAGCTGCAACCCGCTTACTTCCATTAATGCATTTATTTTTTGTCATTTACCATTTGCATCAGTTGCTTATGTATTTCATACCCTATCTTTAGAAGATACATGCTTATGAGTGTCCATTTCTTGCATAACACCTTTTTTCCTTTTGTTTTCCTTAGGTCTAATGCAGGTGCTTGGAACATAGTTGCACATGCTCTGTGACCTCATCTCTTCCTTTGTATTGTAGAATTCTTTTATTCTTTTCTAGGATTTTCTTATATGAAAAAAAATAGATATAATCATTATACAAAGGGAAGAATCAAGATCTTTATGATTATGTGTATGTGGTAGTAGTCAATCCATGTATCCATGTGCTCATTAGTTAAAATTCATCATCCGTAATAGATTGAGTGATTTCCCATGTGTTTGATGACAAGACCTCTATTCAGATATTGGGATTCACATTGTAACTTGGATTCAATTTTCCTTATTCATAGAATAACTTACCTATGGAAATAATTTCAATCATTGATTGCTACTTAGAGGGTCTTCCTTGTGTACTATTTTTCCTTGGTGCATTCATGAATTCATAGTACATGAGTAATTATTCCTTGTAGATTTATAGTCCAAGACCTCGAAATCAAATCATGTTCTTTCGATACTTCTCTTGTTGGTTGATGATAGATGCCTTAATTCTCTCTCCTTCCAGTGATGGTTTCTTTCCAGCGAATCAGATTGCTTGCTCTGGGAATGAAATTTAGAGATTTTTAGGTATCTTGGGTCTTACAACCATCGATGATTGGTTTCCTTGCACTCGATAATGGGTATACATCAATGGACCGTGATCAATTGACTCTATATGTTTGATGTCAACACATATATTTGCATTTTCTAGAATGTGGTATGTACCTTAATACCCATTATCATCATTAGTGGGTTACCTCACATCTAGAAATGATATACATCAATGACTAGCAAGTGATCATATGGTTTTCTCTCATGATTGACTTAGGATCATTTTTTATTCACATGGTGTAGATTCATGTAGTTGGTGGATTTGGATTAAAGACATTAGTTTGTGGTGGCATTTTCTTTTGATGTTACTTCTATTGGATTACTACTTGGGGGTGAATCAGTAATCACATAATTATAATCTTTTTTCTTCAAATGTTATATCAATTAGCAAATTATTATCTAATAATGAGGATTAAGAAATAAACAATCACACACATACAAAACACGGTGTTTGGAAACCAAATGGAGAAAACCACGAAATGTTGCTTATGTATTGAGAATTACATTCATTGGGAAGCACCGACTTCTTTTGTTTTCGGCTACAAGCTGGAAGGGAAACCAACCCCTAGTTTCGGTACAGCAGGGAATCTTCAACTCCCCAATTCTGGCTACAACCGGAAGGGAGGCTACAACGCCCTATGTTCCTCCGACTACAATGAGGAAGGTGGCTACAACCACATTTGTACCCCACATCCACCACCACCACTTGAAGTAGAGAGTGGGAATGGTGGAACCATTGTCACACTATCACTGTAGGATATCTGTATGCAAGCCTATCCCAATAAAATGCAGACCATGCATGGCACGGCACCTCAGCCCGTAGTCAACTTTGTACCGCAAAACAAGTGCATCCAACCATGCACCAACTGCTCAAACAACCTATAATCAGCACAGCTGGCCCTTAGCAAACAAGTGCATCCAACCATGTACCAGAGTATGTACCAATCGTGTCAACTTCTCATCAACTATGACTCATCAGTATGCCAACATCATCAACTATACACACCTCATGTATGGTATTTAGCTCATCAACTACTTGTCTCAATACATGTACTCAGCATGTACCTCAAGCAAAAGCCCTCATCAATTTCATCATCCAAATCCAGTTTGCTTAGCTCTGTAATGATCACAGCGGTGTATGTAGTCACATTCACATGGAAACCCCAATAACTTTTAAAAACGAGAGACTAGCATTTTTCATCAAGCTTTTCTTTGGTCTCACATTACCTAGTTTTTGGATTAGTCAACCGTGACCCTAACTTGAAGTAATCCTTAACTTTGAACCTATAATGTATAAAGAGATATGAAAATGATACACAATGTTCTTAGGTGTGTTTTATTGTAATTACTCAAAGATTAATGTCCCTTTCACTTGGAACCTCTTAGAAATGAGTTATAGAAAAATGGCATACCTTGTTGAATTCGGCTTATTCACAGTAACCTTATGAGAGCATGCCTACAAAGGAAATGTTTATTGAATTGATTTGAAACATTTACAAAACATACTACCAGGCGGTTACCCTAACCAGCTTACTTTTTGTCTCACCTAGGAATTTTGGATCTGTTGCCAGAAGAAGTTATAACTGAAACACACATTTTTTGACTAGTTTGGGACTAAGCCACAAAGCCATTTCCCTCAGTGTAACTCCCAAATGCAAATGACCAAAAACTGAATTTTTACCACAAATGCGGGTATGTTTCTCAATGGAATAGCAATTTCCGCGAATTTGAATCATTACATAGCAAAAATTTATAGCAAAAATGGTGATGACTTGTAAATAACATTCCTTATAAAGCACCATCAAAATGATTTATCTTTCCTTGCATTTTGACCTTCTTTTGTTCACCTTCCTTATGATTTGGCTTGGATGTCCTTGCTTACCTCGGACACCTACTCCAGATATTCAATATGCTCAAGTGTGAATGATAAGGAGAGCCTTACCTTTATTTACACTCTCCAAATTGAAAGCTTCCTTAAAGGCATCTTCTAGGTCACTTGGCCCTTTCTCGCTTATTTTAGGGTTAACCCACTTGTAATTTAGTAATTTCTCCATTAAAATTTATTATAGAAATAATTTATTTTGTATTCGCTTTGGATTATAATACACTCCCTCACTTCACTTTATTGGCTGCAACTACAAAATCTTAAACCCTTGACTTCCTTTGACCTTTTGGGGCTTCTAAGATGACATATGAGGGGTCCTCCAACTTCATAAGACCATAACTCTCAAGCAGGTGAGGAGTTAATGTGACATTCCACATACCACCAGGAAATGGAATGACATGTATTATCCAGCTATAGAATGTATTACTACCTTCAAATAGCAAAAGAAATCCTTGTCGTTACCCATCAAACAAACTTTGGGTCCATTACCCAGAGCACAGGTTCTCCAACTTCATGGTCATAACTCTCTAAGCCTTGAGGTTATGCTTGAGTGTTCTATACCACGAATGGCGCGGAGCCATCCATCTATGGTATTTTCCCTGATAAATTCATTGTCATTCATCTCATTATTCCTACAATTAAGCGTGGGTTCTCTTTCTGCATAAAGCGTCTTCCCATGAGGAGATTTCACCATAGGGACCACTTTGGAGTTCATCCATATTTACTTTTATCAACCACTTGTCCTGAAACCAATAGTAAGGTCATATTTAGATTAAACAATCTTATCCCATTACCCAAACCTTTTGTACTCTGGGGCTTTCTTCAATGGTTGAAATCAAAGCCAAGCCAACCTTAATCAACAATCCTCCCTTTGGCATTGATGGAAACATTTTGATGCAATATTGAATTCATGTCATGAAATATTGAATTTATATCACTCATTCTCCCCCTGAGACCATGCCTCTTTCCTCTGCATCGATAAATTTCTCCCCCTTTGTCATCAATGGCAAGAGTGTCTTTCATCGGGGTTACTCCCACAGGCCCATCCCTCTTATGGGTGCTTCCCTAGGTGTACATCTAAGACATATAAGATAGTTCAAAAGGGAATTCATTTTGGAGTATAGAAATAACTCAGGAGTCTTTGTGAAGATATTCAAAGGCTTCAGTGGAAGTGGTTTGTAAAGATGTCTACCACTTGTTCTTTTGTGCCCACATGCACTCAACTTTGATGTTCTTTTTTGCAACCTATTCCCATAGAAAGTATTACGTACTTTATTGGATTTTTCTTTGTCTTGGAGTGCATCATCCGGTTCTTTGAGGTATTGATTGCACTTGTATTATCGCAATATATTGGAATGGGCTCATCATACTCAACGTAATGTATATCATCAAAGTTTGTTTTATCAAAGAACCCATTATTACAACGTATTTATTTATTTGCAATATATACCTTCTCGGTTGTAGATAGAATGGCCAGTGATTGTTTCTTACTTAGACCTTGATACCAAACACTCCGCCTAGAAGTGGGAACATTGTTCCCTTTGGTGCCATTCGATCATCAATACAACACACTTGTCTGCATGTGAAGAATGATAGAGTGATAGATCTTTCATTTTGGATATGATTCAAACTCTTATGTTCCTTTAAGGATGTCTGAAGATCTTATTTATTGATAATACATGTGATTACTTTGGTACTACTTGAAATCGTACCACTTTTCCAACTTCCTGCATCACATATAGTCTGGAAGTTGTCATATAGGGTTATCAATCATTGGCTGTATTGCCACCATGATCTCGTAGACTTTGAATCATCATCTTTCTCAACTTATAGTTGGTTTGCATGGGGTGATATTTGGTTTGCAATCTTCCATTTCAGACCTCTTTAGCATTACATTTCTACATTATACTTGGTTTGAGAAATAAAAATTCCTTAGTTGCTTTGGCATATATGTCCCGGAAGTCCCGGAAAGAAGGTTAGTTCTCCAAGTAGTGACATTTTAAATTCATTATGCATGTCTTTTGCAAAGATTTTTGGCTTTACACATGTCATCATCACTACCAAAATAATATCATCAGCATAAACTTCAATTAATAGGAAATAAACACCTTGACCCACCTTGATGCTTAGGGTTGTTTATGCACTTCCCTTTTACGAGACCACCTACTCTGGGATACTTATCGGATCTCGAATTACCATGCTCCGGGAGATGTTTTTAGACCATACAAGCCCTTCTTTATACTTGTTGAACTTGCTCTTTTTGTTTCTATCAGTTCTCTTCTCTTCATTTCCCTCTTCTACTTCTTTTTCATCTTCTTCTTCTTCAAAGAGTTGTTCCATTGATTTGTTTTCTTCTTCCAGCTGATTACGGGTGCTGGTTCATCAATTTTTATGTTGATGTTTTCCACAAATTTATTTAATCTTAGATTGTAACTTGCTTGTAGCATGATTTATTTGTACTTGGAGTGGCAACAAATTATTCTTTTATCCCACCGCGAGGAGTCAAACTTTCTCGATGCAATCATCTTCTCTTTGTAGCATTTGCTTCCAAAACTTTGAAGTGCTTCCACATTTATTGGTCTTCCTTTTCATGTATCTAGAGTAGGGAGTTTTATGGGTGTTGTTTCTGAGCATTACTTTCTGTGTTTTGAATTAACAGATTGTTGTATGCAACGCACGTGTCCAAAAGAATATCTGACATCAACTTTGAATCCATTATCATTATTCCGGAGCCATTTCTTGTACTGTATGTTCTTTCTTTCAACAACAACTCCATTTAGGGTGTCCTAGCGATGGAGAATTGCGTTTTTATTCCATGATTGTTATTTAACGTTAGTCCATAATTTCTTTGAGGTGAATTCTCTTCCATTATCAGATCTCTTAATTTAGTTCTTGAATCCATCTCATTTTCAACCATTTCCTTGTAGATCTTGGGAATTTTTCAAAAGCTTGACTTGTTGTTCTTGAGAAAGCTGCTGATCATTCTTGTATTATATAATCATAAAATAATAACATAGAAATTATATATCACCTTTAAGACTTTTTATTTGTAGTTGGTCCAACTAGATCAATATGCACAATTTCCAATGGTTTTGTTGTTAGATATTCCTTTGATTTGAACCTGTTCTTTGTTGGTTTTCCTTGTTGACAATTCTTACATAAAATGTTGGTTGGTTTTAGGCGTGATTTGGGGCATTTTTTTCTGACTGCTTCTCTTTTGCCTATTTTGACAATGTTATCAAAATGCATGACCCATTCTTACGTACCGTAGCCAACTTTCATCTTATTTCCCTAGACAACACTTTTCATTTCCAATTTCGCCTTTGTATATGTTGCTTGAAGTTATTGATTTTGTGGCGACCAATTCCCACTGAACCTTCTTTTTCTTATCTCCTTTTGTGAATCGAGAGTAGCTTTATGACCTTGGTCGCACATTTTAAGATCTACCGCCAAAGATTATGTTTCAATATCTTCTACTAGTAGAGCGGTTTACGCCTTTCATTCTTGTTCCCAGTTTGGACTATACGTTTCCAATGATTTTGGTTGAATCATCATTTCGAAGCCAGTCCATCTTTCCTTCGGTAATGTAAAGAAACTTGTTTTCCTTTTTATCATGTGTTTGAACATCCACTGTCAACATACCAACCGCGTTTCTTTGTTTAGCTTGTAGAGGCGATTGTGCATTCTTCATTTACTATATATTGATCTTCTTTTTCTTTCTTATCATTTTCTAAGGTTCTTGTTTGAGACTATGTTCAGGTTCTTTAGGAGAGTTGTCGTGCAATTTTCCATGTGTCCAGAATTGTTTCATTTATAACATTCCACTTCATTACTCAAAGGTCTGAAACCATATTGCCAACTTATTCTTTGTGTTTCCACTGGGTCTTCTTGAGATAACCTTGTGTGTATGGCTTTCAAAGTGAATTTATTGTTCTTATTTATTGGCCTCTGCCAATTTACGACTTTATGTCAAAAATTGTTGCATGCATAACATAAAACCAAAAATATATTTTGATACGAGTAGTTGAAGATTTTTTTTTTAGAAGAGTGTTCTTATGAACCCTTCTTCTTCTTGAGACTGTCTATCTATTGTTGATTAAAAAATCTGAATCTTCACCGGTGCGGAGAGTGTCCTGTAATCTTCCTTGCTTATATCTTTTTTTTTATCCCCTTTCTTCTCGGTGGAGGAGTGTCCCTGTAATCTTCCTTGTATATCTTTTTATCCCCTTTGATTGTTTCTGCATAGTTTTTTGGATTTGTTTCTTGCTCTGTTGTTTTGGAGCTTGATCCATTTTCTGTCTGATTGTATCCAAGTCTGGACTTGTCAAGA
This sequence comes from Picea sitchensis, assembly GCA_010110895.2. Lineage (NCBI taxonomy): Eukaryota > Viridiplantae > Streptophyta > Pinopsida > Pinales > Pinaceae > Picea > Picea sitchensis. Next base: position 85,070 of record SNQJ01S0029506.1, on the reverse strand, counting down.
TGAGATTTTTTACTGTTGATAATGTCATCCAGAACTTTTGAGCTATTTTGCGTATTTTTCTTTTGAATATCCTTTCTTAGTGTGACAATTTTCTGCTTCCAGGTTTCCAATGATCATTTCCTTTCCTTCTAGTTGTTCTTTGAGTGCTTATTCAATTATTTTATCTTCTTCTATTTGAACGTTCAATTTTGTAATCATTTGTTCTAGTTCTTGAGTGTCTTTTTTTTTTATCTAGTTCTGCTTGTAGTTTCTTGTTTTTCTTGTTTTTTCTTTTGATAACTTCTATGGCACTCATTAATTCTTCTCGGAAGTCAACTTCTACCTTTTTAATTTCTTCTTCATATGCTTCTTCATATTCTTCTTCGGAGTCTTCTTTATCAAAGTCTTCTACTACCATGAATAGAACTCTCCCTGTTTCACTGTCACTGACTTCATCTTCATCTGATGATGAGATGTCTTCTTTGGTGCAAAAACTTTCTTTGTAGTTCTTTTACCTTTATATGTTTGTCTGCCTTTTGAGTAACCTTCATCATTTCTCTTTTTCTTATGAGGAAATTTGTTAGCAAAATGACCAATACCATCACAATTAAAACAAATTAAAGGAAGCTTACCTCTATACCTACCGTTGGTTCCCTTGTTCAGTCTTTTGACGAAGTTGGCCACTTCTTCACCATCTTCCGAGACACCGTTGTTGTTGCTATATTCTTCTTGTTCCTTTTTCTTTTTCTTTGATCTTTTGGATGCTTTGAAGGCTACTTCTTTTACATCTGGATTTTCCTGTTCAGTTCTCATCTCATATGTTGTGAAGATTCCGTGCAGTTCATCCATGCTTATTGAGTTTAGATCCAATCTTTCTTCTAGTGTTGATATCTTAGGGTTGAATCTCATAGGAAGAGATATTAGTACCTTTTGAACAATTACAGATTCTTTGATTTATTCTCCTAATCCTATGATTGCATTCACTATTTCATCGACTCGTAAGAAGTAGGCTGTGATATGTTCATCTTCCTTCATTTTTAGTTGTTCGAACTAACTTCTGTAAGTTTGGAGCTTTGCTGCTTTGACTTTTGAATCTCCTTCATAAATACTTCAAAGCTTGTCCCAAATCTTTTTAGCAGATTTACAATGTCCAACTTTGGTGAATACTGTATCACTGAGACCATTCAAAAGTGCATTTTTGGCTTTGGAATTATTCTCACAGAGTTTCACTGCTTTGTCATTTGTTGATGGAACTACTGGTGTTGTGTATCCATCTACAATTGATTGTCAAACTTGAAATCCCCGTACCTGTATATATGTCTTCATCTGTATGCTCCAAAAATCATACTTATGTCCATCAAATTGTGGTATTCCATTTTTATACGAGTTGGTACTCTCCACGATCTACCTTTCAGTGGTTAAACTAATTTCTGAAGGAACCTGCTCTGATTCCAATTGTTGGATTACTGAGAGGGGGGTGAATCAGTAATAGCATAACTATAATCATTTTTCTTCAAATGTTATATCAATGTAGAATTATTATCCAATAATGAGCAGTAAGAAATAAAAAATCACACACATACAAAGTACACCAGTGTTTTACGTGCAAACCCAAATCAGGAGAAAACCACAGAATGTTTTTTCTTAGATGACTTGAAAAATTACATTCATTGGAAGCACCAACTTCTTTTGTTTTCCAGCTGCAACTGGAAGGAGGCTCTAACCCTCTAGTTTCTTACTCTACAACCTGATGGAATCTCCAACTCCCCAATTCTCTGGCTACAACCAGAAGGAGGCTACAACCCCCTATGTTCTTTGGATACAACCGGAAGGTGGCTACAACCACCTGTCCTTGCCCCGTCCTGCCACCCTGAAGTAGAAGTAGAATAATGGAACCACTGTCACACTATCACTATGATATATACCATTGTAAACTTGTACTAATAAATCTGAACCATGCATCAACCTGTACCTCAATCTGTAATCAACCTATACCATAAACAAGTGCATCAACCATGCACCAACCTGTACCAAAAAACATGTAATCAACCTGTACCATAAACAAGTGCATCCATCCATGTACCATGTATGTACCAATCATGTGTCAACTACTCATCAACTATGACTCATCAATATGTACCAACATCATCAACTATACACCTCATGTATGTGCCAACTCATCAACTACTTGTCTCAACCATGTACTCAACATGTACCTCAACCAAAAGCCCTCATCAATTTCATCATACAAATCTGATTTGTAGCTCTGTAATAGACCTGGTGTATATTATCACATTCCTTCAAACCTTCATTAACTTTAACAACAAGAGACTATCATTTTCATCAAGCTTTTCTTTAATCTCACATGCCTAGTTTTGGATTAGTCAACAACCCTAACTTGAAGTAATCATAACTTTGAACCTGCAATGTATAAAGATATGAAAATGATACACAATGTTCTTCAGTGTGTTTTATGCAATTCCTCCAGGTGTAACTACTTGCAACCTCTCAGAAAAGGAGATATAGAAAAAATGGCATACCTTGTTGAACTCTGTCTTATTCTAGAGAGTGACCTTGTAGAGCGGGCCCCGCAAGAAATATTTCTTGAATTGATCTGAAAATGTTACAAAACATACTAAAGACTGTACCCTAACCAACACATTTTTTCTCACTGAATTTGGATCTATTATGAAGAATTTATGACGTTTTTACCCGAAACGCTTGTTTTTGACTAGTTTCAGGACTAGCCACAAACCCTATTTTCCAAGGAGTGTAACTCCAAAAATACAACGACCCACAAAATGGATTTTTTACCACATATACTTGGGTATGTTTTCTCAATGGAATAACAATTTCACGGTCTGAATCATTATATAAAAAAATTTATAGCAAAAATGGTGAGATGACCTGTAAATAACATACCTTAGAAAGCACCATCAAAAGAATTTATCTTTCCTTGCATTTCGGCCTTCTTTTCTTCACCTTCCCTTAGATATTTAACTTAGATATCTTTGGTTACCTCAGACACCTATAGATATTTAATATTCTCAAGTGTGATTAAAATGAGAGAGCCTTGCCTCTTATTTATACTCTCTAAGTAGCTTCATTAAAAACATCTTCTAGGTCACTTGGCCCACTTTCCTTATTTTAGGTTTAACCCACTTTGAATTTTTCCATTAAATTTATTATTGAAATAATTTATTTTGTATTCACTTTGAATTATAATACACTCATCACTTCACTTTATCATTTACCTTTTAAAATCTCTTAAACCACTTTGACTACTTTGACCTTTTGGGGCTTCTAGATGACATATGAGGGTCCTCCAACTTCGTAAGGCCATAAATCTCAAACCGTGAGGATTTATGTGACATTCCACATACCACCAAAAATGGAATGACATGTACTATCCATCTAGAATAGTATTACCTTCAAATATAGAGAAAATCATACCGTTATCCATCAAACAAACTTGGGTCCATTACCCAAACCTGGGTTCTCCAACTTCACATGGTCATAACTCTCTAATCGTGAGGAGTTACGTGGCGTTCAACATACCACCGAAAATGGCATGACAAGCACTATCCATCTAGGATAGTTTCCCTAAAAAATTCACTTTCCTTCATCTCATTATTCTACAATTAAGCATGGGTTCTCTTACTCCGCAAAATGTCTTCCCGTGAAGGATTTCACCATAAGGGGACCACTTTGGAGTTCATCCATATTTACTTCTTATCAACCATGACAAAAAAATAATGAGTTACATCAAACAATCTTGGATCCATTACCCAAACTTTTGTGATACGGGGCTTTCTTCAAGGGTTGACATCAATGACAACCAACCTTAATCAACAACTTCTTGAGTTGCTTATATAGTACCACCTATCTATGTTGCATTGGTACATTTGGAGATTTGATTGTGTACTCTTCACAATTCTAGTTGTTCTCCTGGTGTTCATTGAGATGTAGATGCTACCATTTTGGCATGGATCCACTATGTATTCTTCCGTGGCCATGGTATTTCACTTTATATACTTCATGGATCCATATTGTACTTGATTCGATAAACATGCATGTATTCCACCTAAGCATGGTTATGTTTGCCTCAAGGAAGAGAGTCATCGACATACAACACTACATAGATGAAACAACCACCCTCTTTCTTGGAATACACACAGTGATCAACTTTGCTTCTCACAAATCTCAATCTGAGGATGTAAGTGTCAAACTTTTGGTACCACATCCTTGGTGATTATTTTAGACCATAAAGGGATCTCTTTAGCTTGCACATCAACTCTTTCATTCTCTTTATTGCAAATCCTTCAGGTTGTTTCATGTAGATTTCTTCTTCTGGGTCCCCATGTAGGAACACTTTCTTCACAACCATTTGTTTGATCTCAAGATCAAATGATGCAACCCAAGACATTAGTACTCTAATAGAAGTCAATTTTTCAATAGGGGAGAAAATAACACCGAATTTGACTCCCTTGACTTGGGAATACCCTTTCCCTACTCGTCGAGATTTGTACTTCTCGATTTGACCTGTTATGTTCAACTTCTTTTTGAACACTCACTTTCTACTGATGAGTTTTTTTTCCTTCAGGTATCTCAACCAAATCCCATGTCTCATTCTTATGCAAAGATTTCATTTCTACAACCATGGCCTCCTTCAAGAGTCTACCCTTTGTCGTGTCGGTTGCCTCCCTGATTGACTTGGGCTCATCATTAGTGGTAGATAACAAATGCAGAACAAAAATCAGGTGGTCTATACATTTCAACTTGTTTCCTTACTTTTCCATACCTCCTTACAATCAGAGTATGTAGTTCCACCTCTTCATCTGATTCAATCGACTCATGTGAATCTCGTTCCTCATTCCTCATCTCAAACAACAATTTCTCTAGTTCTTTATCCATTGGATCCTCTTCATTCCTGAAAGTTCTTTTGACTTTCTTGAAAATCACATCTCAACTGTAAAATGTTTTCATCATTACTGGATCCCACAACTTATATCCTTTCTTTCCATTCTTGTAACCAATGCAAATACACTTGATTTCCTTATCGTCCAACTTGTTCCTCTTTTCCCTGGTAACATGTACAAATGAATTACAAACAAAAACTATGAGATGTGAGAGAGAAGGATTCTTACCAAACCATACTTCATGTGGAGCCATGTTGACTAGCGATGATGAAAGAGATCTATTAACTAGATAACGGGCAGTTCCACTACCTTTGCATAGATTTCTTGTCCTAGCCCAACACCACTAAGCATGCCCCTTGCCTTTCCCATCAATGTCATGCTCATTCCTTTAACAACTCCATCATGTTGAGTGGTATATGGAGTGGTATTTGGCATGCTATACCACATTGCTTGCGGAACTGCTCAAACTCCTTACCACATAATTCACCTTCGTTGTCAATTCTCAATACCTTGATCTTTTTATATGTCGTGTTTTCCACAATAGAGGATGTCCGACTAGCTAAACTAGTCTTGCTGCAATTTCTGGGATGAGGATTACTAGGTGGGAGGAATGCAATCACTGCTTAAACTATTTGACTTATTGAAAACCTTAGATTTATTTCCTAGGAAATAGATCCATGTCTTCCTAAATGGAATCGGTACAAGCCCAAACACATCACTATGTATTAATTCCAAAATCCCTTTTTCCCTTGTAGCTCCATATGGGAATCTCACACAACTCTATTTCCCATAGATGCATTGTTCACAAAAATTGACTTCTAAAGAAAAATAAGGGAAACCTTCAACCATACCTTTGTTGTGCATAGATTGAATACCATTTTCCCTAATATGTCCCATCCTTTGGTGCCATAACATGGTCGGTTCGACTAGACGAGGAACAATCAAATCAGTCTTAGTTAAGTTGATCTTAGAAACAACTATAATGTTGCATCCAGTTGAGTTGAAACTCCCCAAAAACTTGCACATGGTTCCAATCCGAGCTCCTCTCATCAATACCATTGCTCTCTGGACCATTTTGCATGAATCCTTTTCAAATACATTATGCACACCTGCATCACCCATTTTGTTGGAAGATATTATATTTATTTCCAAACATGGAATATGTAGCACACCTGGAAGAGTTCTCCTCATCCCATCCTTTATCATTAGTCTGAATCTACCTTGTCTAACAAACTTGTTTGTTGAATCGTCTCCCAAGAATATATCTCCTCCTTCATACTTCTCATATTCACAAAATCATTCCCTATGAGGTGTCATACGAAAATATGCACCTGAGTCGATCAACCAAACATCATGATATGATTGTGTATTGGTCAATGCCAAATACGTGTCCCCTGCTTCGTCTGGAGAAATCTTTCTTCCATTCGACTACTTCTCGTCAGATCCCTGACCTTTCTTAGCCTCTTTCAATTTGCGGTATTTTTGTTAATGCCCAAACTTTACCACAATTCCAACATTTTCTCATTGACTGAATCGGGGATTTAGATATACCCTTAGACTTGGTATTTCTTCTGGAGAATTTACCTTTTCCTCTGTCGATCGGTTGGCCTCTCACCATTAAGGCATCCTTGGTCAATCCTTCCATGTTCTTCAGCCTCATTTCCTCTGATATAAAAGATGCAACCACATCTTCAAGTGTTAATGTGGTTGAATTACTCCCAATAGTCATGACTAGGCTATCACATGAATCTGGCAAAGAACACAACTGACTAATACATTTCCCCTCCTCAATGATTTTAATATCCACAGACAATAATTTACTTATCACAGTATTGAATGCATTCAAGTGCTCTGTTACTAAGCTGTCATCACTCATCCTCAAAATATACAATTTTTTAAAGAAACAACTTGTTTACCAGGGATTTCAACCGGTACAAGTTCCCTAAATTATCCCATAGTTTATTTGCAGTGTCTTCACCTGAGACATTCAACAATACTGAATCCAAAAGACAAAGTCAAATAGCACTCCTTGCCTTCCTTTTGAGTTTATCCCAATCTTCCTTCAACACGCCTGTCATAATTATACTAGGATCCACAACGACCCATTATTCTTGATCTACAAGGAGATCTTCCATTTTAAGCTTCCACAACTCAAAATCCTAGCCATTAAACTTCTCAATCTCAATCCTATAACTGCTTGACATTCTTTTAAGCATAAATCACTGCCTTATAGCTCGCATTGGACCTAGGTTTAACACATATCCAAGAATGATTCGAACCCTCGATGACAAAGGCGTCACCCTAAAGCCAAGATCTACACTTATTTAGATATGATCAACCTTGCTCTGAAACCAAATGTAGGGAAATATAAACCAAACATAAGAGAGAAGATAGAATTAAAACAAAAAGTAAACAATGGAAATCACATACAGTACACAAACATTTACCCTGGAAACCCTTAACTGGGAAAATCAACAATGCTTGAGTGACTCTCACTCTTATGTTGTCTTATTCATTCACTGAATGAAGAGTTACATGACTAACATTGGTCCACACCTAAGACCAATTCATCATCCTACTCCCTTTCTTTTCTACAAGAACAACTCTACAACCATTTGGCTTCCTCTTCATGACCAACACATTCTCTCTACCAAGCGTTACATAGGTAATATTACATAATGCCATATTTATAGGCATATACTACATGTAAAAACCTAATTTGTGTCACCCAAAACGCTTATAGATCCATGAAGATGATTGGTTGCAATCCAATCATTCTTTGGATTTTGTCGTTGGTTTCGACCACCAATTGAATAGTAGTTGGTTACGAATTGACCATATAGTTTGCCACCTTTTGACCTTTAGTCGGCTACCAATTGACTATCCAGTCGAATACTAATAAACTATTCAATTAACCACCTTTTGACCTCCATTCGGCTACAAATCAACCATTGACATGACTTAACCATTTATTCAATCATCCTCGACTAGCCAATTGGTTGAATAAGTTTCCACTGCAAAGAATATAACAACCCAACAATCAGAAGAGGTTAAAAGTTTTCATGAAGGCAAACAATATTATGAAGGGATTTGAGGGTCTAGATTTAATACATGAATGGAAATTATTTGGTGAGTAAGAATTTGAAACTAAATTCATGGGGGGGGGGGGACTTACATGACAACACGTTTCNGGGGGGGGGGGGGACTTACATGACAACACGTTTCGATAGCTTGAAGAAAATATCAAAGGTAGAGATTATAAAGTGGCTAACAAAATTTGCCACTAACAATGTAGAATTTGTCATTAACAAGGAATAATTTATCATACTTCATGAAATTAATGAAGAGTTACTTGAAAACAAATTTAAGGTGGAATCAACTGTGATCCCTGTTATAACAAAATCTAGCACCCTCGTGCAAAGACTATCACAAGGTGCAAGACAAGTGTAACTTTTGGAAGTACTTGCAACTGCCACCTTAGCAATTACTTCCATCATTTTAGTGATGGATGAAATCCAACACAATGGAGGCTTCCCTCGCAACCTCAAGGAATCCTATAGCAAGAATGGATCAAGTCTACGGCCTCCTATATTGGTTACTGAAACACACTACCGCTAAAATAAGGTTGTCAAGGCAAGAATAAGGTGGTTTAATGAATTAGTTTCCATATTTTCATAATTGAAGTATCCAAAACAATAAATGATATTAACCAAGTCTAAATAAGTCAAAGGAATGCCCCAAACACCACAAATCAATAAGGAAACTATAACTACTATAGAACTTGTGATTAAGATACTAAGCTACAACTATATGACAAGTTACAACAACCGATATGTAATAACCCTTTAAATAAGTAATCATACAATGAAAGAGGGTTGAAAATGAAAGCTAAAACTAGGGTTTAGATAACAAGTGCTTGTTGAAATGTATATGGCATGAAATAACCTTAAAACATCCAAGATTCCAAGTCCTAGGAGGCTGAAAATTATAATAACATTGCAATAAATGATGTCAAGGTGTATCTCAAGGGTGAAATATGTCAATAAACCCTAGACATCGAGTTAACAAGGATTGAAATTGAGGGTAAGCTCTAATCTAACCACAAAATTGACAAATAAAATGGAAATTAGGGTTGAAAACTTGCTAGGAGAAAGAGAGACTAGTGTCGTCAAATCCTCTTAGGCATATGGAGTCAAATGAGCTTTCTTGGGAGATAAAGGAAAGCCCAGGTTAAAACCCTAAAGTAGTCCACTACAAACCTTGGAGACTCAACCAATAGAAAGATTACTAGGGTAGTCCACTACAAACCCTGGAAATTGTTCTATGCCTTTAGGCAAGCTTAAAGATGGTTTTTGGATAAAACTCTAGGGTAGTCCACTTCAAACCCTAGAAATATATCCTATAGGTAAACAACTAGGGTAGTCCACTACAAACCTTATAAATTTTCCATGCATCCTTTAATAAGCTTCAAATCAATGATAACAAGGGAATATAGTCCATTACAAACCTTTCTAGGGTTTCTAAACAAGGTTTATTCAAGATGAATACAAGATAACAACAATATCACCACTTTGATAAAAAAATTACTTGACACATTTAAGAAATAACCACCAAAGACCTAGAAGATCACTTACCAGGTAAATCAATGATCATCCATGAAACCCTAACCATGAAATCATCCATAAAACTTGAAAAAAGCATCCAATAGATCATGTCCCAGAGAAGGCGCATAAGTCATCCATAGTGAAAGAGAAAGATAGAAGACAAGTATAGTAATGATTCTCCACAAGTTGTGTTATGATTTACAAAAGGTAGTGCTCCCTCTATATATGTGAGGAAACCAACCACTCCATATCTCTATGAATCCCTTAAACCATAAGAATCCATGATACAAGGTGGATAGGTCTTAGGTCGACCCCCAAAAATGCCTCCAATATAAAGATACAATGGTAAAACAGGAGAAATGTCCTCCCTAAAGGCCACACATGTGGGTGTAAGAAGCTCCAAGAAGGTGACATCATCCTCTAATGGAGTAAAAAACACTCCAAACGTCATGTCTCTTCCCAAAAGGTGCAAAGTATCATGAAAAATCACGCCTTCTCATCTAGAAGGTTACATCCCCTCATCCAAAGGCGCCAACTCATCCTCATAAATGTTAGGTAAACTCAAGCAAGCATCAAATCATCCTCAAGCATGATTTCATCTTCATGTGTGCAATGACCTAGGCTCATAGTGTGACGTCATGATGGAAAAGGGATGCATAACCTCTCCAAAGAAGTGTACCATCCTCATTAAGGGAAATGGCATTCATCCCAACTCTAACGTCCTCAAAGGGGTGCAACATCCAAGGTGTGGATATATACCCTTTGAATGACATGCCATGCCATATGTGCAATGTTCCATCTCATCAATGCAATGTCCTAGGTCCATGAGGTGTCGGAAGGTGTCAAGAGGCATGCCAAGTCATCATGTAACCCAATGCTCATCATGAGGGATCCAATGTCCTCCATTGAGTCTTAGGGAAGCATCGTCTATGTCCTTCAAATGACTAGTCAAATAGTGCACCATCATCAAACAAGGCTCAGATAAGTCAAGTGAAACCAATCATCATGGATATAAGAGTCATCAGAATCATAAAAGTAAGCCACAAGTTAATGCAAAATCCACATAAGCAATTCACATTGGGCATTTTCTTCAAACTTCACACTAACTTAAGACTTTATGCAATTTTCCAAGTTTAGGTATGGGAGGACCATCACAAGACCCTATTAGGTGTGCCAGTACACAATTAGAAGAGTAGTTTCCCATAAACCCATCAAAGTGTAAGTATAAGTGAATGGTATGACATGGAGTTTACTTCATGGTCATGGTGTCATTGACATGCAAGGCCATGTGTGAGGTTCATCTCCATGAGCACCTTTGTAGAGGGAGCACTTGGTGCATTGAGTTACCCTTTCATTGGAACTATTTCTTTCCACCCCTATCTTACCTTTTGATATTCATTAATGGCCTTGCAATCTCCTTTTAGGTTTATGCATTTATTTCACTTGGATTCAATTATGTCCTTTCTTTTTTGTATGCATTCAGTGCATTAGGACTTGTGGTGATGGCCTCATAGCAAGGGGGTAGAGCTCAAGCTGATATTGGCTTTTGACATATTATTCATATCCCATTATTCTTTTTTATAACATGTTTTTAATTTATTTATTTACCAATTGCATCAACATTGGGCATTCAAGCCCCTTCTTCTCATAGGAGGATGAAGGTATAGACCTTTTTGGGATACATGTAATAACCACTTCCAAAAGGTAGGATACCAAAATGAATCAAGATGAAAAATGTTAAGTATGGAATTGAATGGTACATTAACCCTATTGAGGCCTCCCAACAATACCCTTGTTCCCCAAGAGTGACAATACTTGACTAGGACACATAAGATGGCCACCAAGGTGAAACAAGAAAAAAAGCATAGCTTCCAAGCATCGTGATCCATTATCTGAATTCAGCCCATGATCCTCGCCTAAATGCCTAATGCATTAAATGTAACACTTTGTATGAAACAATGACTAATTTACCTCACATGTTGTTATGTACCAAATGCTTAAAATATCAGAAGAAACTAGAAGTACATACCACGTACAACAATGTGAGCATGGAGCACAACTCCAATTTATATAAGAGAGGTGAGTTGCATAATAACTCCTTAAAGAATAGGAGAACCTCCTCCAAATAACCAAATGCATTCATACATCATAATTCACATGTCCTCGATAATGAACACATTATCTCTATATATACCTATTCACACCTACACATGAGGCTCCTTTACTATTAGGCCTACCCTATTACACATGTATTTACACATTACATGTACATTTAGCCCCATATATACCCCCCCCCTTGGGATCATATCATATACATTTAACCCTATGTATGCCCCCCTTGGGTCATAACATAGTACCCTCCTTCAAAAAGCTTTATCCTCAAAGCTTTGCAATTAAAGGTTTCAAATGTGATGAAACGAAGTAATATGATTTTCTTATGTTCTTGTTTTCTTCTTTCCATTGATGATGATCGATCCTTCCAAAATCAATTCTTTTCGGTCATAATCCTTGGTGGTTAATTGTTGCATAATTTTCTTTCCCTTGATTCCATGTATTGTTGTTGAAGCTTCTACAATTTGTAGTAGATGTTGGTCTATGATAATATCTTGTTGAAAATGGTTTTGTAATGCCTTGTTCCATGAATATTGATAAGTATTCCATCTTCTTCTTTGATAATACTGATATCAACCTTCTTGTCTTCCTTGAAATCTTTCCTGGTAATGAGGGTTTCGATATGGTTTCACATTTGACGGTTCACCTTCACTTTGCACATGCATTTCATCTATCTTCTTTTTATATACAATGGCATCCTTTGTCCTCTTTGCTTGGTCTTTGATTACTCTATCCTTGGAGATAATACAATCATATTTGGCATGTACATCCTCTCGATGAAGTTCAACTTCATCAAGTATCTTATGGCGACCTTCTTGAATCTTGTCTTCTTTCTCATTTTAAAGTTGCAATGTCACCCCATTTATCAAATTTTCACGTCTTTCTTCAATTCTGGATTTCATTTCTAATTTTACCTTATCAATATTTAGGAATTCCTCAACCTTCTTGCAAATTCCCCCTTCAAGACTTTTGGTAGATTCTTCATCTAATATCCTTTCTTTTTCTTGATTTTGACAATCCTTCTTTTCTTCTTTAAATCTCTTAACCTCATCCAATATTTTTTTATTATGGTTTCATAATCTACATATTTCTTCATCTTTCTTTTTCAATTATTCCCTTGCCTTGTCTTTTTCTCGCTTCCCTTTACTACGCATTCCCTATTTTAATTTTTGAACTTATTTAACAAGTGCTTCATCGAGGTCTCGTATCTTCCATAGCTCATCACCCTTCTTCTTGATCTCTTCTTTTGCTTCTTCTTAACTCCTCTTGAATTTTAAACATCTCCTCCTTGTTTGTATCCTTGATCCATTTATTGGAGAAGAGTTTTTCAAAACTTTCCCATGTGGGGGAGAATCTAGTGCCTTCATCAAGGTTCCCACCACTTACAAGCTTCACCATTAAAATTAAGGCTTGCCCAAAATAAGTCTTACAATATTCTTTTACCATCCTCAACCATTCCACGAGATTGATTTCATCTCTATCTTCCTCTCATGTAAATCTATGTATTGTCATTGATTCTTAAGTGAGGTCTAACCACAAATTCAACTCAACACATAAATATATTGAAAATAATATCCAAAATGGTTATCATTATGTTTCCAACATATTATCCTATGTTTCCTCTTTCCAACGGCTTTTGAATCGACTCAATCAACCATCCCAATCAAAAGTTATGATAGTTTTAAGTGAACATACCTTTGAAACCCTAATTTGGAGTCTGTCTTCTCGCTGACCTTCCTTTTGATGTGTTTATGAAATTTAGCCCCTTTGAGTCAGAAATTTTGGCCTGTAGTACTCTGATATGTCTTCTCTGCAATTCCATAGGTCTGACCAAAATTTGATGTGCCAAGTGAAAGTTATGGTAACTTTCCCAAACCTTGTTGATTTTTGGCCTTTTCTGGAGAGCGGATTTGTACATAATGGAACATGTCCAATATTTGATACCCGATTCTGAAAATTGTGCCAGAAATACTATGGATTGTCCTCTTTCAAATGCAATTGGTGTTCCTCAATTTGGATCCTCTCTAAAGAAGATATGATTGTTTTACCTGAAACACGTGTTTGAGACTAGTTATAGGACTAGTCAAAAACCTGTCTTCCATAGGGTATATATCCAAAATTATAACGACCCAGAAGATAAAATTTGTACCATAGCTACCTTGATATGTATTATAAATAACTTCCAAGTTTTGTGGTCTCAATCATTCCCAAAAAATGTTATAGCGAAAATCCCAAGATGACTCGTTTAAAACTGAATTCAGGATGAGTAAAAAACTCTATATTCATAGGTTGTATCTCTAAAATTAATGACCCAAAAGTTGAAATTTGTACCACAAATATCTTGATATGTATTCTAAATAACCTCCAAGTTTCACTATCTAAATCATCACATAAACAAGTTATAACGAAAATGCTAAGATTACTTGATTGGAGAAGAAAAACCCTAGGATCGATGCTCTGATACCAAATATTATGTACCAAATGCTTAAAATATCATAAGAAACTAGAAGTACACACCATGTACAACAATGTAAGCATGGAACAAAACTCTAGTATATATAAGAGAGATGAGTTACACAATAAATCCTCAAATAATAGGAGAACCTCCTCCAAATAACCAAATACATTCATACATCACAATTCACATGTTCTCAATAATGAATACATGTTCTTTATATATACCTATTCACACCTACACATGAGGACCCTTTACTATTAGGCCGACCCTATTACATATATATTTACACCATGTACATTTAGCCCCATATATGTGCCCCCCCCTGCCCCCTTGGGGTCATATCATATACATTTAACCCTATATATGCCCCCCTTGGGTCATAACATGTGTGCTTAAACCACCCTCATTAGTTGAACCTATTGATCAAGTGAATGAGTTGAGTAATGATGAGGGGGGAGGCATCTAAGGGGTTGCTATCTATGGAGAATGTTGATCATCATCTTTGAGATCACTGTGTGCAATGTGGATCATGAAGAATGATATCATCTAGTTACCCTTAGGTGAGAGGGGGTAACAATCCCACAACATGATTTTATTAAAAATTGGGTTGATCAACTCGTTAGTTCAATCATTAATCTCGACCAAGATTAACATTCCATTGATGTGGTTAGGGCACTTCCAAAAAACCCTACACTAATTTAAGCAATTATAAATCAATTCTATGCAATGAAAAAGGGGCTCCTCCTGAAATCCTACCCCCGCATATTTTGGAAGTATGAAACACTCATTGTTATCACCTCTTCCTTCTTCCTTCCCCTCTTACTTTGTTTGTTACTTAAATTATTTTTCATGATACATAATAAGAATTATTGTACTTAAATTGATTATAATTTTCATTTGTCTTGTCTAAGCTCTCTCTTTTTTGAACTTGGTTTATAAGGAACCCCATCTCAAACTTCAAAGAAGAACACACTATATTTATAGTCATTTAGTTGAAGTCATGGGATTTTATTTTCTTGGACTTTTCAATAAGTACATTTGTAAATCAAAATGTTATTTCTTAAGTTTTTAAGAAGAATTATTTTTTAGTTTTTTTATGGTTCAATTTTCCAAACAAAATCTTGAATATGTCTCCTTAAGCTACGATTTTGATCTTAAAAAAAATCTCCCAAAATCTTTGGAACGACTAATATTTTTCTTTATCATGCATGTGAAAATGAGTTTTATTATTTCTTACACCAGTTCTCTCTCAGGGGTATGGATATTCAATTTATGAAGTCTAATAATTTTTCCAAGTTGTTAGTCTACTTCACATAAAGTTTGTTTAAATAGATGTATATGTTGACTAAATTGTTTTTGACATGTCATCTAAAGGTTGGGCTATTTACAATTCTGCACTGTTTTTTTGTAATTTAAGTTATTATTGAATGAGTCTTTGTTCTGTTGTGTTGTGTTTGGAGGTAAGTTTTTATTTTATATATATTTTAATTTATTTAACATTAATTCAGAATATTTGGAAATTTATTAACAATTAAAATTTGTTTTGACATTTTTGGAGGAGAACCAACTCCATAAAACAAGTAAGAGCATCTTATGTGTCTTCCCCATAGGAAATTAATTATCAATGGTTGACATTTTCCTTTCTCTTAGTTAATAAATCATTATCAATTTGACTAAAATGATTAGGAGTTGTCATATGGATTTTAAGTTTTAATGCCCATGATTAATACCATCAAAATGTACATGAAGCATTGCACAACTTTAATTTAGCCTCCTCTTTTAGTCAATAGTTTCATTTCTACAATCAAATTCACGAGGCAAGAAGTTCATAATCATTAATGACTTAGTTAAGATCAAATTCAAACATAGTTACATTTACAGTTTTCAAAGATATTCATCATGCTTTTAAATAGTTGGGTTGTGAATCTAAAGAAACAATAGATTTTCAATTTTATTTGTTTCTTTCATATTTTTTCCCCAATCAATCAATGATTTTGTTGATAATGTAGGCGTTGTTGAATCCAAGTATCTGGCATCTATTGAACTATATGGAGATGTTGTTTCCCCCCCCCCCCCTTTTTTTAATCTAAATTGCTAGATGCATATTGCCACTTTAGCGCCACTAAGGGATTGTCAACAATAACTACCTTCATAGAAAAGGGGGACACTGAGTCCATATCACATCACAACCCTCGAAGGAGGATTGGGCACTTGACTTAGTGTGACAGGTCTCAAGTTCTCTACATGCATTTTTGGAGTTGTCTATGGATGATTCTTCTCCATTGGTCACCATCCTTTGGATTTATTACAATTAACTTTTTTCCACATAGAGGTTGACATCATTAGATGAGAATCATTCAAATGGAATGCCTATGGACAAACCTTATGATGAAAAACCGTGTTCCCATTATCCAAGATTTAGGACCATTGACAATCTCCACATTGTACCATAACATTATAAGGGAGATCTTCATTGAAGTTGACCACCACCACATGTTTCGGCCGAGGTGTCGATACCTTTTTGACTTGTATATAGCCAATTTTAAGAAATTCACTAATAATATTATTAATCTCTTTTGGAATAACAATTTTCCGCAAGTGGATTGGTTGATTTGATAATCACATCTAGACTAGGGTGATAGAAATGGCCATACAAGTTGGGTTGAACTTGGAAAACCATGATTTGAAGAAAAGACCAATCTCATTATCATGATCCTTAGCATAAAAACCATTATATAGAAATGATGTAGACTTGAGTACAAGAGGTTCTTTTACTTGAATGAATAGATAAATAGATGTTGATGTAAGAGAATCCATGAAGACTTTTAGCATATACGTTGCAAGTGCATGCCTAAAAGAAGTAAGAAAACAAGTTGGTAGAATGCAACAAGGATAAGGAGGAGTAACACATGCATAATGATGTATACATCCACGTAGAGACAACATGGTGTAACATGCAATTTTGGTGCAAAGGAACGAAACATTGAGAGTTCAGGATAGAGCATGCAATTGACATCAACAAGTAATGCGATAAAGATGATCAAGCATATAAGTGTGTAGAAGTTGGCCAAAGGAATAACATGCACAAAACAATGCAAGGATCAATGCATAGATTAGTGCAACAAAGACAATGGAAAATGAAAGAGCGCAAATGGAAGTTTAAGGGGTGTGAGACAGTGGAAGATGATCTAGAATAGTCATATCACGATTTGAAGAACCAAAACAAAAGTCAAGGAGTCATCCATGAACATAAATATAAATATAGACTTTAAAAGTAGGTGAGACAATCATTGTAGCAACTTTGATTGTAGAGCTAAGCATTTAGTGTTAGAGAGAGTCATCCAAGAGTCAAAAGGGGGAGCTAAGAGTTGTTGATTGTATTATGTAATCTATGTATTGTGAACATTTATACATGAGTAGTCTTGTTGGCCCTCGACCAAGTTTTGGAGAACCTTGGTCATATTTAACCATTTTTGGGACTTCGACAGGATGGTCGAAGACGGAGCGCCCAGGCGAAGCAGAGATCGCGGAATCTCGCCCCCTTTTACGAGATTTTTGGGTTTAGGGTTTATGTTAGGGTCCTAACCCGCACATAGGTAGAACAATATATTCGGATGTAATAAAGGTCAATATTAATAAGACCTTGCAATAAAATAGAATAAGTCGGATGTAAGAAGACCTAATAGAAGCTTCTGCTTCTAGAAGGATCTTCCTCTAGATGCTTCTTTGATAGACATATTTAGTATAAATAGGAGTCGAGGGTATGAGAACCCTAGCTTGGATATTATTGTAATAGAGCTCTACTCAACTGGAGGTTGCCCCCTCGAAGAGGCCCATGAACATTGATTTTTGAATCAAAGTGTTATTTCTATTGTTATTCTTATATCATTTCAATGCTATTGTGGTGATTGTTTTGGTTACATTGTTGTTATTCTGCCATTTCTAGCATTTTATTTCTATTTTGCATACTTTTTATATTTGGTATATTACAAGTGGTATCAGAGCACTTTCCTCGACAGAAAGTGTGGGTTAAATTTTTTCAGGGTAGAGACGTATTCCGACGTCTTTAAGCCACATAGATCTGTCGTTACACACATAAACCCACGGTTGAGGGATTCATACACGCAGGAAATACAAGTGGTACTTAAGCACACATATGTTGGCCACCCTTGTAACCCCTATTGGTACCCCTTCGAGTGGTAGCGCATCAGACAACACCTGTGTACGGATCGACCTAGATTTTCTGAAGCCCTCTTTAGATAAACCGATCGGCCGCCTGACTGCTATAGTGTCACCGAGAACATCACTTGGGAAGATACTCTCTAGTACCTGGGTAGTCGGGTAGTACAACTAAGGGTACGATCTATCCTCCTTAGTTAGTGCCCTGAGATATTGGGTCGAGTACCACTATTGGACCCCGCACGTATATCAGAGAGCTATAGCACAGGGCAAACCCTTGTCTATAGAACCCTTGAATACCTAACCCTTGGGGACATAAGCATAAACAAATTAAAACTAAAAAGATCTATTGTCACGCAACTGTGTTTGGGTTGCCAAGTAAATACACATTTCTTTCTGGTTAGGCATTTGGGCATTTCCTCTTTGCAGTATTCTTCAGACCGGAGTATAACTCCACAG
>SNQJ01S0029506.1:41568-52231 GCA_010110895.2 Picea sitchensis | reverse complement strand
GGGTAGGGGACAATGGGCACCCTTGTTTGACCCCAATATCACTCCTAAAACTGTCGGAGATACCAGCTGACGTTTTGATTTTGACTTTAACCTCCTCATATAGCCTATGGATGGCTGCTCTAAGATGTATAGGAACCCCAAGTTCCTCCATTCTATGCCAAAGCTTATCTCTAGGGACCGTGTCAAAAGCTTTTTTGAAATTGACAAAGCAACAAAAGGCTTCCTCTTTTTTCTCCCACACTTTTTCAATGATATGCCTTAGAGTTATACCGTGATCAATTGTTGAGTGTTTAGGTCTGAAACATGCTTTCCCTTTAGCACGCTTATCCTCTTCTTCCGCCCACTTGCTGATTCTATTTTCTAGCATACTTCCAAATAACTTCGCAAACAAGGGGTTTACCATTATGGTCCTATAGTTGGAGGGATTGTTGACATCCCCACTCTTGAAAAGTGGTATTGCTAGGCTCGTTGTCCAATTTGTAGGAAATCCCTGCTGAATGATGTTGTTGAAAATTTTCATAATGTGAGGTGCAAGAGTTTTTGAACCCCACTTTAGATATTCTGCCTGGAGTTCAACTAAATCTTTTGCTTTTCCAACACCCAACGTTTTGATACCAACCTCAATTTCTTGCACGGGAAGGAATGTGTTCGGTGACGGCTTTAGTACCAGAACTTAGAATTGTTTATGCTCATCATGTTTTACAAATATTAAGAATTTGATTGTTTGTGTTTTTGTATTTTAGTGTTATGTTTGTCCTTTAGTTGTATAAGTAATTGTAACTTACATCCCTAACTAAATAATATAACTCTCATTTAGGTCATTAGGCTTTGCATTGGCTCCTTCACAATGATAGATGGAGACAGGGGTGCCGCTTCTCCCTTTTCTACTTCTACTTCTACTTTTATCTCCAGTTTTGATGCTGATGTTGAGTTAAGGCCTTGTTCCTTTTAGGGTTTTTCACTTCGGTTTTGAATAGCCCCTGCTCTTCTCTCTCTTTTATTATTATTGTATCTCTTCTATTTTGATAACATTTCAGCTTTCAGGAGTGTTCTAGACACTTCCATAGTGTAGTGATCACTAATTGTACTCTCTAGTCCCATTGACCTATTCCTTGGTCATTTGTGAGCATTAATAAAATTATCTTAAGGCAATTACATAAGGTGACAAATGCACATAAGGGCCTATTCTCTATTTAAAGCTCATCAATCCTCATGTACAACAAGGCTGAGTTCCTTAGTGTTAATTGTGTTAAGAGGTGCTATATTGTGCACATCTCTTGTTTGCCTACCCTTGGGCACCTTCAATATGTCTATGGTGTAACACCGACCCATTTCTTCCTATACCTCACGTTATTTGAATTGTTTCCTATACCAGTTATGTAGAAATTCTCATGGGAGCGTAGAAGCTTAGTAGATCACATTGTCGACTCACTTCCTACTTCATGTTAACGAAATTGCTTCCTAAACTAGTTATTCAGAAATCCGTGTCGGAGCATGGAAGTTTAGAATATATCTGTGAAGTCTTCACAAGAAGAATGAACTGATAATTTTGATCATTCTAAAATGACATTACGGAAAGAATATTCAATTTATTATTGCAGACGATGGTCTTTTGAGCATGATTTTTTGATGGATGCTTAATAGTGTATACAATTATTAACAACTTTGTCATTCTAGAGTACATTCTTAGCTATCTTGGACCAATGATATGTTGAAATCTACAAGAATGCTTGGACAAATATTCAACTACTTTGACCACACATCAAGGTTGTTTGAAGGTGCCTCTTCGTGCATCGCTAACAAGCCTTTTAAATGGTTTATAACTAGTAGACATATCTCTTTTCAGCGAGTCTTGCTTCTTCCCATTTGCAATTCAACGGTTTCATAATCCTTCATATTTTGTTCTATCTCAATTCACACAAGTTGGCATCAAAACCTGGTTCTTTTGGTAGCAACTTTGTGCCTTGCATTTAGGATAGGAATCCTCAAATTCTTCTTCATTATCAAACTTTTTACTTAATTACAACAAAGATCTCTATATACCCTTCAAAACATATACCCTTCAAAACTTTAAGATCCATTGGCCTCCCAAGGGCACCACCTTGTTTTTATATCTTTCTATAGCTCTTTGCATGGTTTCTTTCACTCTATAATGAATTTCTTTTGATGATCTCTCATGACAGTTTTCTTCGTCAATGATTGTAGCATGTATATCTATTTTGGTTATTTTTGACAGTTGTGAGTGTTAGATTCATTTCTACAGATTGGACCTAGTTTACTATTGAATCGGAAAATCAAACATGTAATCCTTTCTAGTAGCCAAGCCTATGGTTGTCAATGAAACAACTTGCAATGTGTAGATTGTCCATTAGACAATACCCCCTTTTCATCCCATAATTTATAGGAAGGAATACTGGGATGCTATACTATTGATAGTCAGAACTTCAATGTTTGGAAGCAGTGCATGATTGCCATATTCCAATACAAGTGATTGTTAGGGGTGGTCATTGGGAAGGAAAAGAGAGATCTCGATGACAAAGTTCAATAGGAAGAATTTTATTCAAAGAAAACATATGCAATGATGCTAATAACGATATCCGTGATGGATGACATGCTCCCTCAAGTTCAAGATGTAGCGGATGCTTTCACAGTATTGTTGAGGTTGAGAGAGATGCATGGAACTTTCAACAAAGGTAGGGACCTTTACCTGAAGAGTTTGTTGTTTTTAATGAATATGGGAGAGGGTGATTAAAATTTAGATCACTTTTTGAAATTGAAAGACATTCAAGATCAACTACTTGTAATAGGCAGAGAAGTAGACGAGGAAGATTTGGGAGAATGGAAGTTTAGAAGATATCTGTGAAGTTTTCATAGAAGAATGAGCTGATAATTTTCATCATTTCAAATTGCCGAATTCTTGGTCTTCTACAGCCAGGAGGGTGCACTGCAGATAGATGATTCAACCATCTGGAGGGTCAGATTTCCATCATTCAGTCTGAGACTTTACCAGGGGGTTTCCCTTGGCCCGATCTACAGTTTGGCACCTTTCTCAGGAGATTAGACAACTTATTACTTGAGGCCGAATTCTTGGTTTGCTTCAGCCAGTGAGGGGTGCATTGTGCTAGGAAGATCTTCATATTTCAGTTGGGTTATGAGTTGGTTCATTTGGGTTTTTGGTCTATAGCTTGGAGAGGCTTTTGGAAGCCTGGATCTTCTTCTATCTTGTATTTTAGAGGCCAAACACTCTATTATCTTATATGTATTCTAGATCTGCCCCATTTTGTATGAGGACAACCATTGTTATGAATAAAATCAAATCTGAGGTATTTTTGGTTATTCCTTGTGTTGTTGATCTTGCATCTTATTGAGGTATGTTACATTGCTATATCTATTTTGATTATTGCTGCAAACACACATAAAACCTATCAGTATAAGCCTTAGCGCAACTTAAAAGACCAAATCTGCAAAGTATTTGACGAAATGCCACAACCAGAAAACACATAAAAAATTCATGAAAAACGCAATGTTCTTGGCATCTTGGCTTGGGAACATTACAGTGGTATCAGAGCGTTGATCCTCCCAGCTAATGGGGATTAGCGCATGCAGAAATACTACCAGTTTGAGGGGTCTTCCATAGGGAGAAATGGATAGACAGGAATGGGAGTTAGCCCTACATGAGTTGATAGCCGACATACAACATACTACAACACTATGTAGACAAATGGAGGAGAGATCATCACTACCAGCTAGCAGATGGAAGGAAGAACAGAGCATTCCTACAACCATTAGGAGCAGGCAACTTTGCTACAACTGCAAAGTGCCTTGGGAACCAGATCATAGATGTAGGGGTAAAGGTAAGAGACACATTATTGAGGTGCACTATGACAGTGAGGATGAGGAGATGCACGGGGATGCAACCATAGATTCATATTTGGAGCATTTCGATGACACTAGTGACTCTTGCACACTTATGGAGGATAGTGACCCTTGCATATTGGAGGGACAGTGGGATGGATAGGATGATAGCACCTGTGCTTCAGTAGTCATATCACATGGTGTTGATGACCTTACACTTCAGCAGAGTGGTGACACTAGTGGAGATTCACACGTGTTAGCACCTAGACCTAATGAGCTTCCTATGATGACCGTGACACATTTGTCATCTTTTCAGACACCCATGATAGCCACGACACATGAGGATATCAGTGGCATTTCAGATATGATGGAAGAGCCTTGTGTGAGGGATGCACACCGGGGACATATGGATCCACAGACCCAGGAGGAGAGACATGACGTGCAGGTAGTTGACCTTACACATACATATCAATATGAGGAGAGTGAGTCACTTCTTTTGGAGACTCCATTGTTTGACCAGGTTGGGGAGACTGGCAGTTTGACAAGACATTTACTTCCAGGACCGGTCGACAGTGATGTGGATGCACTTTGTATTGGTTGGGATGGCCATAGCACGTGTCTGGACACATCTGTATGGGACCGAGGCGCAAATGATAGTAACAGGGTGAGTGCACAGGAGGATACAACTGCTCATACATGATACAATATGATTCAAAGAGAGCTAGTAGTTGGTGATGATGTGCAGTCGCATACAGGAGGACCCAATAGCACAATAGACAGGGGGCAGTTCGGTGCCTTATCTTTTGCAGAGAGTGTTGTTGGGGATTCCAGGGTTGACACTAGTAGTGAGGGGCGTGAGGTAGCACCTTAGCAGGACTGTGATCAGGAGTCCCGATACTTGGCAGGACAATTGAGAGTCAGTGAGGACATGATCATGGCAACCATTAGGCGCATTGATGACACACATGCATTGGTGGCAGATTGTTGCTGGAGGGCATCAATGGCACCTGACAACTTAGATGGGGGGATGTGCCATGGATGATTTCCATACTCTCAGGGAGAGAGTGACTACGATGAGGGTCGACTGCCAACAGTTGTTGATGGACAGAGACTATCTATTGGGGGTCGATGAGATGTATCATAGGGCCCTGAGGAAGCAGGAGTTGGAGGTGGACAGACTCACTCGTGAGTTGGAGAGCACATGAGGATTCTTGAAAGGCACACAAGTAGCCCTTCAAGAATCAGAGGCTCGATCAGAGGAGATCCTTGAGGAGATCAGACAAAGATCTACTACATCTATCTTAGCAGAGAGTCAGATATATCCTTTAGTCACATTGCTAGAGGATGTTGGTGGTTTAACAAAGGAGCACCAACTGATGGAGGAGCATGATGAGTACCCAGGATCACTGATGAGTAGGGAGAGATATGATCCGGAGACATAGAGGGATGTCCATGTGTCACAGGAGCTACCCTCCACGAGGATATTTGAGACAGTTGAGCACTCACACATGCATGGGGAATTCAGAGTCAGGGGCAGTTATGGGAACACTTCCATTTGTGTTCCAGGATTGGCTGACCTTCATGTCGAGGTTGACCCAGTAGTACACCCAGGATCCCTGTTGTTGTAGGAGTATACATGAGATTACATGAGTATGTAGGAGCATACAGTGATGAGTCATAGTTCTCAAAGATATGCCGAGAAGTATAGTGGGATTCAGTGGGACGCATTGGATTGCAGGGAGGAGACACACTTAGTAGAGCATGGAGGTTCCTCTCCCTTGCAGCAGTGGATAGATCTGGGAGATCACCTTCACAGTATAAGCAGTTGCATGAGCAATGATGGATGGAGAGTGGTTGACTAGCAGTTTGAGCAGTTACCCTCGGTTGTACCTGTTGATTGTGGTTTAGTGATGACTACAAGCGAGTATTTACCATGGGTACTTCGCATGCCTTCAAGAGGTTTTATGCTAAGGCTGGGATCAAAAGAGAACTGACAGTTACTTATACCCCTCAGTAGAATGGGGTCTCAGAGAGAAAGAATAGAGCTATTGTTGGTGCAGGAAAAGCAATGCTGCATGATCAGAATCTCCCTAAGTTTCTCTGGGCAGAGGCTTGTAACACTGTGATATACCTTCAAAATAGAATCCCTCACAAAGTTCTGGGAAATGTGACGCCTGAAGAAGCTTTTACTGGAAGGAAACTAGACATCAATCATCTCCGCATCTTTGGTTGTGTTGCCTATTGCCATATTCCTGCTGAGAAAAGGACTAAGCTAGATCCTACAACTGAGAAGGGGATTTTGGTTGGATACAGTGAGACCTCCAAATCCTACATAATATACATTCCCTCCACCAGGAAAATTGTCTTACACAGAGATGCAAAGTTTGAAGAAGAAAGAGCCCTCCGAAATTCATGTCAAGACAAGAACATTTCGGAAACTGAAGTTCCCAATCAAGAGGAGAATCCCTCATCAGAAAGGGGAGATCTTCCCACAATGGAACAACAAGAGAAAGAACAACCGACCAGAACAAGTGTACCTCCTCAGAGGTATTCAGGATATGCTGCCCTCATGAGTAGTATGATCGAATCAAAACCAACCTGCTTTGAAGAAGCTATTGAAAGGAAGTCCTGGAGGGATTCCATGATGTAGGAATATACCTCCATAATAAAGAATGATGTGTGGGAAATTGTACTCAGACCACAAAACAAATCGGTAGTCAGCTCCAAGTGAATATACAAAATAAAACATGTAGCGGATGGAAGCATTGACAAACACAAGGCCAGATATGTTGCTCGAGGCTTCTCTTAGAAGGAAGGAGTGGATTATGAAGAGACACTTGCCCCAGTAGCTCGGTACACCTCCATTCATACGATTATTTCTATTGCCACCTAGATGGGGTGGAGAATACATCAAATGGACGTTAAAATTGCATTTCTCAATGGGAACATTGAAGAGGAGGTCTATTTGGAACAACCAAAGGGATTTGAAGTTAACGACAAAGAGAGTCATGTATGTCGTCTAAAGAAGGCCCTGTATGGCCTCAAACAGGTACCCAGAGCTTGGTACTCCAAAATCGACTGCTATTTACAAAGTATTGGATTTATCAACAGTGATGCCGACCCAAACCTATACCTCCTTATAAAAGGAGGGGACATTCTCATTCTTGTACTCTATGTGGAGTCTGAACGATCTCTTTCTAACAGGAGCAAAAACTCTAATAGCATCCTGCAAGCAAGATTCGGCTAAGGAATTTGAGATGAAGGATCTAGGCCTAATGCACTACTTTCTTGGGCTTGAGATCTGGTAGCAAGAGGGTGAAGCTTTCCTGGGTCAAGGAAAGTATGCAGTTGAGATCCTCAAAAGATTTGGGATGGAGGACTGTAAACCCATGGCCATTCCCATGATTACTAATCTCAAGAAATTAAATTCATCTGAGTCAGAAAAGGTGAATCCTACCATCTACAGACAATTAATTGGATGCTTGATGTATTTGACTAATACTAGGCCTGATATATGTTTTGCTGTCAACACACTCAGTCAACATATGGTGGACCCAAGAAAAGTACATTGGGTTACAACAAAACACATATTGAGGTATCTCAAGGGTACAATAGAATATGGACTTCAGTATATACAGGGAGACCAAGTCAAACTAGTTTGTTATTCTGATTTAGATTGGGATGGAAGTACAACTGATAGGAAGAGTATTTCTGGTTGCTGCTTCAGTTTAGGATCAGGTATGATATCGTGGTACAACAGAAAACAAAAATCAGTTGCACTCAGTGCAGCAGAAGCCGAGTACATGGCAGCCAGTCAAACAAGTTGTGAAGCCATTTGGCTTCAAAAGATTCTTGTGGATCTGTTTGACACAAACTTGGATCTCACCACAATATACTATGATAATCAAAGCTGTATTAAGTTATCTGAAAATCCAGTCTTCCATGATAGATCCTAGCACATTGAAATAAGATACCATTTCATCAGGGACAAAGTACAAAAAGGGGTAGTAAAACTTCAATATGTCCCCACTAATGAACAAGTTGTAGTCATTCTGACCAAAGGACTGCCAAAGGGAAAGTTTGAATATTGTCGGGAAAAATTGGGTGTTGTAGAAAACCCATCCCTCACTAAGAGGGAGTGTTAAGGAAATAATGAGGAATAGTTTTATCTTCACAAGAAAAAGTGAAGTCCTAAGTTGCCCCAATAAGAGATTAAGTCCCAACCATTGATCTAGTAAAAGATCTAATGGCTGGGATCTCCTACGGGTAAGGGTCCACATGAACCCTAAGCAAAGATAAAAAGAAAAATACCTAGAGTCTTAGAAAGAGAGATTGAGAGGAGGCGCGGCTGCTGGGAAGACAGAGTAAGACGAGCTAGTGTGGCTCAATATAACCCGCCCCTGGTATGATTGACTAGAGGCAGCACAACACACAAGAATATAGAGATACAGGCCGAGTAGTGCCACTGTCATCTAATGATAAGCAGAGACAACAAAGAAAAGCCGATTTAGGGCCATATCGGGCAGGCAAAAGGAGAGACCCGATCCGTATCAGTTTAATATCAGTCTGTACGAGCTACAGGAGTACGGATCCATACCGTGTTTGACAGGACTATAAGAAGTTTATATTTTCCTTGTATTTTTGGTTAAACAAAAATAAAATCTTCATTATCTATCTCATATTGTGTTATGAAGAGAGTTACTGTTCTGTTCGATATGCAATGTGTGTATTTTCCTTTTTAGTTTGACATCTAGTTCACCCAGATAAATCTTAGATAGGCTCACCTAAGGGGTTCGTAGTACCTCACTATAAACAGCTCAACAAATTTCTCATTTGGACACGATGCATTAATTTGCTCCTCCCCAATTTACACACCCCTCTAGTCATTCTGCAAAGGTTGGTGTTTTCTGCATCTGGAGTGAGGCTACTTGGTTCCTAAGTGTGGCGTTGCCATAATATTGTCATTGCAGACCTGGATGTTTTCCTTTGAGGGATTTCTTATCAAAGGTATTATTTTATTTCTGTATTCGTTGTTATATATTATGAGAAAGTTGATTTTTTTTTTAATTACTTCTTATGCATGCACCATAAGCCTTAGTTCTTGGCCTTAAAATGGTGGTAATGCTATGTTGGTGCTTTCTTTCTGAGGGCTTCGCCCACTTTTATTTTATTTTGGCAGTTATAAAGATGGTTTAGTGGGAGTTATAATAAAGGAAGTTTTTTTATTTAGTTTGTCAGGGCATTCTCTTTTGGGATCTTTTTATATTTTAATCATTGGGTGAGAGTAGATATGGTAAAGTTTGTGGAGCCACAAATTAGTGAGTCTTGGGAATGGTGCTGTGCTGAATATCATGCAGTGCTAACCACAGGGAATTTATTCTTCATGGGAGGTTTGTTGATGGCCTTGTTCGATTACCTTACTTAAGGGATCCTCTAGGATGTAAATCACCACTATCCCCACAGTGATGAGTAGGTGCATCTGCATGCTAACCCTTGATATTGTTGAAAATCTGATTTCAAACACTGAGCCATTAATAGATTTCAACCTCCTATAGTTATTCACCAATAAAGCAAGGGTACCACATGCATATATTGGAACTATGAGTAGAAATACAAGTGACTAAGCAATCTGAAAATATAGCAGTGGAAATGTAAATGAACAACAACCACATTCACACATTGAACAAAATAAATTTCTGGGCAATGCCTCTGGAAAAACCCACAAGGGGAAAACCAGTCTAGGAGAGATTTTTCTTATTGAGCTAGGAGGAAATTTCTGAGTTTACAACAGCATTATTATCAGCATTAATTGCACAACAATAGACTAGTAAACAGTACTAGCAGACCTCGAAATCTGTGCCAAAGACCCTCAGAAAATGAACCAGATTTCAGCCTCAAAATAAGTGCCCATATTTCTGCTGTACGGATGTACTGTATGGCCTTCTTCTAACAACAGACAAGTCCTTGATTTATGTGCTTAACAGCTGCACCTTGCTGTGCGGATTTCTGTCTACTAGAGCCTTGAAAATCGTGCCTATCTTTAGCAGAAAGGCTGCCTCAATTTCAGTGCCCAACATTAGCTATGTGGCCCTCCTTTAATGCTGAAATTACTTGGTATGCGTGCCTCCTTCCTTCCTTCCTTCCTTGGGATTTATGCCTCTCCCTTTTGCTGCTATTCTTTCCTCTAGCTCGACTCTCTAGGAATTTGTGTCTTTTCAACTTCCTCTCTCTCTCGCCAAAAGGTGCGCCCCATCTCTCTAGTGTTCCTTTTATTACTCGTTAATGAGTAACTCCTCTAACCCTTGGTCTCCCTTGAGTGACTCTTCACCATCCCTTGAGATCAACAGTGATGGCTTAATCATCCGTTGAGTTCACTTAAATCACTTAAGTGACCCACTTTTCATAAAGTCACTTTTACCCATTAAATATTAAAAGGCTCAACATGACTTTATAAAATCACTTTATGAAATCACTTCATAAAGTCACTAGAGAGAGTTATTTGCTTGGACTTCTGCCTAGGTGCAATAGATGCAGAAGTATTACCGAGCTACCTGTTATCCCCGATTTCTAGGGATAATTAGGAGATCATGTCTCGAGGCCCACAGGTCCTAGACATGGAGTACCGAGAGTAGGATTGACCTAAGCATGGCCTTGGAGGGCCCATCCTTTTCTTCTTTCGTCAGATTCGTCTTGTCAGCAGCAGCATCCATCACCATCGGCTTGGTCTTGTATCGGAGAAGGCTCTTGCTCCATGAGGTAATTGGTCCAAGTATCATGGTATGTGTCACTTTTGATCATTATAACCTTT
>SNQJ01S0029506.1:30538-41558 GCA_010110895.2 Picea sitchensis | reverse complement strand
CTTTGACCTTTATACCTTAGCCTCTTCAAAACTCCAGGTCACCGGGGACGTCTCCCCTGGGCCTAACCTCCCTGAATAGAAAGAACCTCCCCATTGTGGTGACATTGGGTGGGGTAGGTTCCTGTTACGCCAGTTTGGCCTCTGTCTTCTAGCCTTTTGACCTAGCTACAAACTGTGCGATAACACTACCAAAATCTTACACTCCCTCTTAGTGAGGGAGGTACTTCTGGTACCTCCACCAAAATCCGTCTCCAATCTAATCATGTCCTTTGCTGTTGTAGCCGCTCCCATTGCATTGGAAGCCTCTGCTCCCTCTGAACTCGAAGCATCTCCAACTATCTCTGTTGATCTCTGATGTGAAGACCTATCCATCCAGTGTCCTCTCTCTGAAGCCTCACTACTGTCTGACTCAGGGTCCAACCACCCACTGGATCCAACTACTGGCTGACCAAACACTTTGTACAATCTCTCTGACCGGACACCAAGCAACACCCATGTGTCAGAAGAGACTCCCTCTGGATATAGGTACACCAGTCCTTGAGAGAACAAAATCCCACATCCATCTATCTCAAAAGATGACACAAAGAGCACGTTTATCGATAGTTCAGGAACATATAAAACCTCGGCCAACTCTAGATGCCCTCCTGACTCTAGTTGGAATTTAACTCTTCCAACTCCCTCCACAGCTAGAACATATCTTGTGCTAATCCCACACCCCACATAGCTGCCTGAGTCGATCTTTGTAAAATTGAGGAATATAGACCTCATCGCCGTCATGTGCCAAGAGGCCCCACTGTCCTAGAACCATGCAAGAGTGCTTGTACACCCTAGGCACCCAATGCCTGCAGGACAAGCCATCAAAGAAAACTTCTTGAACTTTTCCGTGAACTCAGCAACCTCAGCTGACGTTGACACCTCTAGCTCATGTTTCTTCTTCTTTTTGTTCGGACATTGGCCTGCATAATGTCCCAACTCACGACGTGCATAACATCTCACTTTAGTCATGTCCTTCTTCCCTCCATGAGAAGACTTCTCCCCTCCCATAGCCTTCTTGTCCTTCTTCTTTGCAAAGAGGGCAACATTCTCCTCATTCTCCTCACCCTTTGACTGTCTGCTACAAAGAGCCTCCTCCCGAGTCTCTTCCTGTATGAAGTCATCCCACAATCTCTCCCAGTTGGGACTGTGCTCTCTGGAGACAACACCTTTAACAAAGGTGTTCCACTTCTCTGAAAAACCATTCAGAGCTGTCCTGACCATTTCTCCATCTGATATAACCTCTCCAACTACGCCAAGCTCATCACGAACTTGAGTGATTCTGGTGAGGTACAAAGACACTTTTCAGTCTCGGTCATCTTCATGTTTCTCAGCTTCTCTCTCAATACCATCTTTCAATTCTCATTCAAACTTTGGTATAGCTTGGTCAAAGATGCCCACATTTCATAGCCATTCTTCTTTCCTGAAATGTGTGGAATGAGGTGATCTTTGATTGCATCCAAGATTAATCTCTTGGCCTTAACATTCTTCTTGTTATATGAAACCAACTGAGTAGGATCTGTAGGAATGACAACAGGTGTAGTGGCGATATGGTGCACAATATCCCACAACTCCTGTTCTTCCAACAACAATGCAATCCTCTCCTTCCACAGACTAAAGTCCACTACCCCATCCAATCTATCTTCGAACCTCAAGCCAGAAGCCATGACATTCTCAACTGAAATTCAACTCTTCCCCTTCCTTCTTCCAAGCAAAAACCCTCTGCACTCACTGCAAATCAAGTGTCAAATCTCTCGTCTGCTGAACCTCAGAGCTCCAGCTCTGATACCATGTTGAAAATCTGATTTCAAACACTTAGCCATTAATAGATTTCAACCTCCTATAGTTATTCACCAATAAAGCAAGGGTACCACATGCATATATTGGAACTATGAGCATAAATACAAGTGACTAAGCAATCTGAAAATATAGCAGCGGAAATGTAAATGAACAGCAACAACATTCACACATGGAACACAAGAAATTTCTGGGCAATGCCTTTGGAAAAACCCACAACGGGAAAACCAATCTAGGAGAGATTTTTCGTATTGAGCTTGGAGGAAATTTCTGCATTTACAACAACATTATTATCAGGATTAAATGTACAACAATAACTAGTAAACAGTACTAGTAGACCTTGAAATCTGTGCCAAAGACCCTCAGAAAATGAATCAGATTTCAACCTCGAAATAAGTGCCCATATTTCTGCTGTACGACTGTACTATATGGCCTTCTTCTGATAGCAAACAAGTCCTTGATTTCTGTGCTTAACAGCTGCACCTTGCTGTACGGATTTATGTCTACTAGAGCCTTGAAAATCATGCCTATCTTCAGCAGGAATGTTGCCTCGATTTTAGTGCCCAACACTAGCTTTGCGACCCTCCTTTAATGCTGAAATTACTTGGTATGCGTGCCTCCTTCCCTCATAATTCGTGCCTCTCTCTTGTTGACCACCTATTTCGACTAGGGGTCAACTCCATGTTCCATGAAGATGTGTACCTAGAGGTACAACCATTTTGAAGACTTTTTGCTCAACAATGCAAATTTTGCCCCCTACATGCTTTTCTATGTACTCGGAATGTCCGCTCCCTTGCGTGGGATAATATTGTAATATGCTAGCATGAGTCAACTTTTGTCTAGTTACCTAGGACTTTATCATTAGGGAAGTCCTTTCATCAAGTGTTTTTTTTCCTCAGGTTAGTAACCTTGCTTAACTGCAATTTTAATCATCCTTGAGTTTTTCACTCACAATAATTCTCCAAAGTGGTGAAAGGTGTTCTAATGATCAATCCCAAGGGGTTACTAAGGTCTAGAAGTGTTGTAAATGACCATGCTAGACATCTCCTAGAGTCTTGCGGAATTCCGTTAAGTTTTGATAAGATTTTTTACATAATTAAAATTCCCGCAAACTGAGAATTTTTAATTATTTTTGATGTAAAATGTAAAAAGGTGGTCCTTGGGGATTCTGTATAGGGTCATGAGTACTCAAATCAAATGTTTTATGAACCCCGACACCCTTGGACCAAGTCTCAGCTCATTTGGACAAGTTTTGCTAGGCCATTGTCCATGAGGAGTCAAAGTCGGTCAAAAATCAACATGTAATTGGCTAAATTAGAATAGCCATATTTTCTAAAGTCACTAATATCATGAGAGAGAGTGGGAAAATGATTCCTAATGTTTTTCTTAAGTTGGGAAAGTGATTTTCCACTTAGAAAACACCCCCTTGCTAAGCCAACAACCTAAAGTGACCATTTCCTAAGAAGAGGGGCGCCCCCCTTGCTCTTGAACTCATGAAAATTTAAAAATAATGCAAGAGGGCCCCCAAAACTTTGGTGGTACCCCCCTTTGACCCTAACTTCACTTTTGATGAATGGGAAAAGTGTTTTCCCCTTCCCCACTCACCCCTCGTACCCTCACCCACTCACTAACCCTAAAAGTGCGCCCCCCTTGAAGAGACACTCTCCCCATGGATGGATGACACTTGGAGCTCATCAAAGTGGGGTCTCTCCTCTTCCTCATCTATAAAAGAGAGTCTCTCCTCCTCCTTTCTTTATCAATTCTTAGAGCAAGTCTATTATGCCAAAATTTCTCCCATTCGTTCCCCTCTATCTCTCATGTTCTCATTGTAAATCTTGCTACAAGTATTTGTAGCAACATTTTGTGGATAATAAAGGAAGCTTTGGAGGATCTATTGTGTGCATTGAGAGTCTTCTTGATGCTCTTCATGGTGTTCTTGTGAGGTGATATTGTGCATTTTATTTCTTGTATTTTTTTTGTATTCACTAGTTTAACTTGGAGGCCCAAGCAAAGTATTTTGCTTGGGAATTATTAGTAGTAGTATTACTATTAGTTTTGTGGTATTTTTTTTCAAGTTTGCAAAGTATTTTGCATGCTTTTTTAGATGCTCTCATCTCCTTGTGTCTTGTGTAGCAATAGATATACATGTTTGCAGGTCACTAGAGGATTGGAGTATCCACCATTCTCTTTTATTTCATAAGCACTTATTTGCTCTATAGTGGTCATTAAAAACTCACTCTTATTTTCAAATTTCTCTACTTAAATTTTTGTTTCATTGGGCTAATAAAAGTTAACAAGATCTTTGGTGTTTGTAGCATTTTCTAGCAAAAGTACCTTGCTGTTTTTTATGCAGATTTTCAACAACAAGGAGGAGTTGCTACTTGTTTTGAGTCCCCAAGGCACTCCAAAGGCATTCTAAAGTTGGGATATCGAATCCCTCTTCCTTTTCCTCTTCTAAAGTGTTGTAAGCAACCCAAAGAGAGTCTCTTGGGTTTGCCTTCTCTCAAGAAAGATAAAAATCTGATATTGTAATAATTTAGGAAATATTGCCCACACCTTGCAAAGAGATTAGCCTAAGCCATGCTTGCAAAATCGTGAAGGTTAGAGTTAGATTTATTTTTCTTGCATTTCTTTTATTACACCCATCTTGGCCAAAACGGTAGGCTAGTCTTCCACTTGTGCCATTGTTGTGGTTGCTTTTGCTTTCTTGTCATTTAAATTCTTTTATTACACCCACCTTGGCCAAAACGGTAGGCTAGTCCTCCACTTGTGCCATTGTTGTGGGGTTGCTTTGCTTTCAAGTCATTTAAATTATTGCAAAAGTAATCATATTTGTACTCTATCTCTGCCTCGTATTCTCTCCCCTTGCAACTTTGTGGATCCTCTTTGACAAGAAAGGGCAAAGGATTGGGAGGTTAGTTTAATTAGGCACCCAAACCTTTATTGCTTCAACCACCAAAAATGGTGACTTGGGAGACTACAAGGTGTGTAAGTCGGGGACGACTTCATGGCACTATGTGTCCTCCTTGGTTGAGCGCCCAAGCATTCCGGGTTGACCTGTGGAGCTAGGGAAGGACCTTGCTTGTCCTGAAATATCCTTGATCCGACTGATCAAGATATTCGCTACTGTTCTAATGCTCTGTCGTGCAGATCTGATACACTGGGGGTTTCTAGATGCGTTTTAGCCGTGTGTTTGAGATATTCTTCGGTTATTGTGGTTGCATGTTGGTTATTGCAGGTGCATGTTGGTTATTACATGTGCATGTTGCATATTTAAGGTTTAACAATCATATAAGGACGCATGCAAAAGTATAGAATGTCAACTGCTCAATATCATGAATAATAACGGTTCAAGCATGGAAATACAATAGCCTACTGGAAATATAGAATCTAAACGTCAGTCAGATCTCCTGGATCTGTACTAGAATACAATCGAATAACAAAAAATACCCGCGATCATAAGAAGATAGCAGATCTGATGCATGCACGGATAGATCGGCAAAAATGTGCGATTCAGGAGAAATACGGTAACCGCTACCAGCTGGAAAACTCGACCTGAAGAATCCACCGTCAGAATGTGCCCGAAACTGCTCCAATAGAAGCGCCCTAGCCTCTAGACTGGAATGGATGTCTGTCGGATCTTGGATCTGACCCCGGCGGCGCTGGATCTGGACCCCTGGGGGGTTTGCGCCCCTCCTGGAACACTGAATGCGCCCCAAAAGATTCCACCAACGGAATCTGCTGCTATATGGCTCAAAACGATCGTCTCGTCAAATGATGAAATGGGTTGGAAGGATTTGTCCGGATCTGCCCTGAAACTCTGCATGCAACGCCAAATGTCTGTCTAGAATAATTGCGCCCTGAATGGCTGGATGAATCGATCTGCAAGATTCCACCGTCGGAATCTGATGATAGATGGCTCAATGGAAGCGCCCTGGCTGGATCTCCAATGGGTTGGAACGAAACTGCAATCAAGACACAGGTCTATTGCAGCTCTCCAAACCCTCAAACTATCTTGCGCCCTCCTTGGCTGAGCTGCGCCCTCCACAACGGAAACTCCTGAAACGTACGGTGAAATACCTGGATGGTATCTCCGATGGGTTAGGGTGTGTCTCTCAACACCGAAACCGATCAAGGGTGGTGGTTTCCTCCAGAAATCCACAAAACAGTAAGGTCGGCTCTCCTCCTCCTCTGGGAACTCTCAACATCAAACCATAACAATGCATAATGAGGAATTAGGTCAAATTCCTCCCTTTATATCTTTCCCAATCTAATTCTTCATTGACCTCACTTAACCTAGGCGCCTTTCCTCCTAAAGTGATTTATTTGTCAATTAAGTCCCCCTTTAACACCTTTTTATTCTAATTCTTCATTGACTTAGGCTTAAGTGACTTTTCCTAAGTATTTTGGCTTAATTCATCATTTAGCCATTAATTCCTCCTTATTTCTCCATCTTGTTCCCTGTTTGTGCCTGACTATAGTCTACGGGAACATATAGACTACTAAGTCACTCCCTGCTAGCCTACTCTTGGGAACGGGACATCACATGTCCTTCTTCTTGAGCACCTAACAATTCCTTTTGGTTGAGGGGATAATGTTTTGGGGTAGTCACATAGTCTAGGCTTGTATCTTACACATTTTTAATCCCCTTAATCAAAGAGAGACTTAAAACTTATTAAAATTAACCAACACAACTTTCACAACATTTGCAATATCATTTCCAAGGACACACCAAGTGGGTTGGAGATTTCTCCACGTTAATAGGTGTGTATAAGGACGACAACATCTTTGGCGTCGTTGTCGGGGATAAGTCTCTTATCCTTGGTTAATCGACAACTCTAATTTATTCCTTAAAAAACTAAGTAATAAATTTTTCCCTAATTTTTTTCAAACTTGAGTTGTGTTATTTAGTATTTCTTAATCTCCAAGTGGCGACTCCATTGAATAACTCTTTGAGGTATCCTACCAGGAGGAACCCACAAGGGTTGGTATATTCCCTTCTTGAACCTGAAAGGGTGTATAGGAGGAGACTAAATAGACTAGCTCCTCGTAGGCTACTTGAAAGTCTTGGAGAAGAAGCAATCTCTGATATTGAATTCTTGTTTGCACATAATAATCCCACAACTAGTAATCCTACAAAAACTAATTCTAATACAACTATGGGTGATCCATTGAGTCCATGTAACTTCATTAATGTTCAAGGTTATCCTGATGCTGTTCTTGACAAAGTTGTTGAGAAATTGCCCGCCTTTCAGGGAAACAATACTGTTAGTGCCACCTCTCACATCACGAATGTCAACATGTGTATCTTGAAATGGTGTAGTGGTCATGATGAGGAGGATGTCGAGATGAAACTTTTTGTGTATTCTCTGGAAGGAAAGCATTAGAATGTTTCATGGAACAGGGTGATAACAAGTTTAGCACTTTGGTAGAAATCCACACGACTTTCAATGAAAGATGGGGTGACCGAAAGGAAAATCCCCATTTGTTGGCTGCCCTTAGTACAAGTCAAAAGAAAGAAAATGAGACTATGGATGAATTCAACCAAAGATTTAACGACTTAGTCAAAAGCCTCCCTACAACTATTAAGCCTCCTGCAGCCTCAATATTAATTCATTATATGGAAGCCTTTGAGGGAGAGATCATATATCAATTAAGGGATAAGGATCCACAAACTCTAAGGGTTGCACAACAATGTGCTATCAAAATAGAAAAAAATATGCAAGATGCTAGGAAGCCAAATTTGCCCGGTTTTTCAAGGGGAACTTCTTGCAAACCCATTGAGGAGAAGAGTAAGAAAATAGAAAATCAAGGGTCTTCTAGCGATGGTACGAAGGAGCTCACTCACTTAATTAAGCAAATGGAGATTAATCATGCTATCAAATGAGTGCCATGCAAAATAGGATGATAGCCATGGAGAGGGCTCAAACTAGTAGACCCCAACATAAGCCAAATGATAAATGGCCAAAGAGACCTCCTCCTCAAGATCGAAGGCCACCAAATCCTTTTGAGTTTACTAACTTGGTTGATCATCAAGCTATCCCATATTGTAGACCTTGTGGGCAATTTCACGAGGAATCAACTTGCCATGTCTTTCTTCAAGTTTGTAGTGAAGTGGGACCTTATAGATCAAAAAATGAACAAGTAAATATGTTTGGTCATGAGTATAATGTTGGCATGGATGAATGGATGGATTTGGTAGAGCATAGTAAGGGTGTAAATTGCATGAATAATGTGGTGGATAAGGCAACAAAATTTTTTGTTCCTAAGCCTTCTCCCCAACAAGTGTTAGAAATGGCTAGGTATAGAGGCATTACTTACCAAAGGAATGGAAACAATAATCAAGATAGGCCTTAAGCAAGTGTTTCTAGAATACCTCCTCTCTCTCCTAAAACAATGGTTCACACAAGTTCAGAATTAAATATTGACTTATGAGGGTGGCTCAATAATGCAAAGATGTTGGTACATGTGTCGGAAATTATGAAGATTCCATCTCAGAGTGAAAAATTACTCATAACATTTGTGCTGTGGATAGCAAAACAATTAAGGTGCATGGTTTGATTAAGGGCTTACAAGTACACTTGGCTGCATTCCCAGACATCATGATAGAAATGGACATAGTTGTGATTGATGTACTTGATGCTTGGGGTATGTTGCTATCTAGAAAAACAACTGCAGACTTGGGTGGTAATCTACAAATGGATTTGACTTATGCCACCATTCCTACTCCAGATGGTTCCATGTTTAGATTAAACAGGGAATTAGAAAGAAAGTACCATGTTGAAGATCCTAGGAAACCCACAAATGAACTTGTGTATCGTGAACTAGAGATGGGATATTATGAGATAAAGTCTAATTCTCTAGCATCTACCAAGATGGAACTTAAGGATGAATTCCCAAATGTTTGTAATATTTGGGACACCATGCATTCTTTTGATGGGCTTTTTCTTGAAGAAGATTCAGATAAAATGAAAAATGATATGACTCCTTCAAATTTAGAAACAAAGTTGGATTTGTCAGTCGAAAATGTGTCATCAACTCACTGGTTGTCAGAAGAATTAGTTAGATGTCAGGAAGAATTGGATAGAATTTTTGGGTCACTTCCTCCTTATGTCTTAGAAACTGGGGAAATAAAACAAAGAAAACGTGAAACAAGTCTGGTAGAAGATCATAAGGATGATAATAAGGTTAATGATGATAATATTGAACATATCATCCCTATGGAAAGGTATGCCAAGCCTTTCAGAGAAAAACTGAATTCAAAATCTGTTCACTTGGCACCTATGCAACCTCATCAGAATTGTTTTAAGGAGGATTATCCCAAGTGGCCGAAAGTTAGAAAAAGGGATTCACATGAGAACATCAGAAAACATGATAAAGTGTATCAGTTTTCTAGCAATTCATCTCAGCCAGTTGGACGACATAATGTTAGGCATGCTAGTGAGAGGACTCCACCTTGAAGAAATTTTTCAACATGACCACTTGGTGTCCAAAGGGGCACCCTTTGTGACGTATTTCTAACCTTCTCCATTTGATTCTTTCAGTTTTGTATTTGTTTCATTTATGTATATTGTTCATTGTATAGTCATTTCATTTGTACGATTATTGTCAATAACATTTCATTTATTGATTATAATTATACATGTATTTATGTTGGATATTGGTGATCATTTTTGTTTTGTAGATTATGAAGTTCTCGTATGCTCTCCTTCAAAAAGATCGAACACACGTCCCCATGTGGAGCCAGAGGTTGACCACCTTTTTCGACTAGGGGTCAACTCCATGTTCCATGAAGATGTGTATCTAGTGGTACAACCATTTTGAAGACCTTCTGCTCAACAGGGCAAATTTTTCCCCCGGCACGCTTTTCTATGTACTCGGAATGTCTGGTGCCCTGCATGGGACAATATTGTAATATGCTAGCATNTTGTCAATAACATTTCATTTATTGATTATAATTATACATGTATTTATGTTGGATATTGGTGATCATTTTTGTTTTGTAGATTATGAAGTTCTCGTATGCTCTCCTTCAAAAAGATCGAACACACGTCCCCATGTGGAGCCAGATGTTGACCACCTTTTTCGACTAGGGGTCAACTCCATGTTCCATGAAGATGTGTATCTAGTGGTACAACCATTTTGAAGACCTTCTGCTCAACAGGGCAAATTTTTCCCCCGACACGCTTTTCTATGTACTCGGAATGTCTGGTGCCCTGCATGGGACAATATTGTAATATGCTAGCATGAGTTAATTTTTGTGTAGTTACCTAGGACTTTATTATTAGGGAAGTCCTTTCATCGAGTGTTTTTTTCCCTCAGATAATTAACCTTGCTTAACTGCAATTTTAATTATCCTTGAGTTTTTCACTCACAATAATTCTTCAAAGTGGTGAAAGACGTTCTAATGATCAAGCCCAAGGGGTGACTAAGGCCTAGAAGTGTTGTAAATGACCATGCTAGACATCTCCTAGAGTCTTGCGGAATTCCGTTAAGTTTTGATAGGATTTTTTAAATAATTAAAATTCCCGCAAACGAGGGATTTTTAATTATTTATGATGTAAAATGTAAAAAAGTGGTCCTTGGGGATTCTGTATAGGGTTATGAGTGCTCAGATCAAATGGTTTATGAATCCCTACACCCTTGGACCAAGTTTCAGCTCATTTGGACAAGTTTTGCTAGGCCATTGTCCATGAGGAGTTGAAATCGGTCAAAAATCAGCTTGTAATTGGTTAAATTAAAATAGCCAAATTTTGTAAAAGTCACTAAAATCATGAGAAAGAGTGGGAAAATGATTCCTAATGTTTTTCCTAAGTTGGGAAAGTGTTTTTTCACTTAGAAAACACCCCCTTGCTAAGCCAACAACCCAAAGTGACCATTTCCTAAGAAGAGGGGCACCCCCTTGCTCTTGAACCCATGAAAATTTAAAAATAATGCAAGAAGCCCCCCAAAACTTTGGTGGTACCCCCCTTTGACCCTAACTTCACTTTTGATGAGTGGGAAAGGTGTTTCCACCCTTCCCCACTCACCCCTCATACCCTCACCCACTCACTAACCCTAAAAGTGCGCCCCCCTTGAAGAGACACTCCCCCCATGGATGGATGACACTTGGAGCTCATCCAAGTGGGGTCTCTCCTCTTCCTCATCTATAAAAGAGAGCCTCTCCTCCTCATTTCATCATCAATTCTTA
>SNQJ01S0029506.1:0-13669 GCA_010110895.2 Picea sitchensis | reverse complement strand
AAGAAAGAAAGATAAAAGGCAAATAAAGGGCTTGGAAAAAATGCATTGCGGACGAAGGTACCACACACCCTCTACAAAGGCACCCATGAATGAGACACTACGACCCCTAGTATGTCATGAGCCCTATGCCCATTGAGTCTTGAACCGATCCACCTCATACACTTTACATGGATTAGAGAGGGACCTCCGAGAGGCTCTCCTTGACCTAGGGCAAGATCTACCCAATAGGACCTCATCAACCCTCCCATACTTAAGCTTGACAAGTCAGATAATGTCTTTGAGCTGTTAATTGTTTGATATGGTAATCTTTGATGCACATGCTTAGATGGCTTGTTTATTGATTAGATCCACTTATCATGATGTTATGACTTGAGATCCTTGGAGGGCGTGTCCATTTGTTTTTGTAGTTCCTAGTTGGTGGACAGTTTTGGGAGAACAAGCCTAGCTTGGGCTTCCATGGGGCTACAAGCCCACAGGTTGGATGCCAGGGGCCCGCATGCCAGATGAGAGAGAGATGAGTTGGAGGATCTTGATGATGACTTGGATGACCTAGCCCACCCATTGCTTGCTAAACTATTTGCCTAGGAGGGGCAAAACGTCCCACTTTTGAGCATGACGTCATGGTATTGGGGGTTTGGGCTTCATGGTGAGGTGCCACTCACTTGCACTTGGACGTTTTGAGGAGAAGAGGGTTTTCACCAAGAAGAGATCATCTAGATGCTTGACACATGGCCTTGGGAAGCCCTTCCATCCTTCTCCAGCACCAACGAACTCCTCAAAGTGGCAAAACATCCCCTAAAGGGGTGACGTCATCCTTAATTAGGGTTTAATTTGTGCAAAAGATGAAATTTTAAGTGAATTGTTAAATATTATTGTGTTAAGGGGGAAAGATTAGGGTTGTTGATCCCTAATCTTGTGTTTTACTCCTTATTTTGTGGACAAGCCATGTTGGCTAATATTTGTATAAATAGAGATCATAAGATCTCATTTCAAATCATAACTTTCCTCTCACAAGAGGACTTGGTCTGAAATTTCGGCATCCTTGGCTATTATAGCTCTTGTGTATGGCTGATTTTATGAATGGTTAATGGAAGAAGTGATGCGCTGGCCTTGGAAGGTTATTTTCTAGCTCTTGTGGTGGATTGTCTTAGCATCTCTCTTGATCTCGGTATGGTTTTTATTTTCTTGCTATCATTTTATTCAAGTCAAGTATTGTTTATGCTAGGAGCTAGGGGGGAAGTATAAGGGCATACACCTCCACCATAGTCTTCACCATTT
Organism: Picea sitchensis; assembly: GCA_010110895.2. Classification (NCBI taxonomy): domain Eukaryota; kingdom Viridiplantae; phylum Streptophyta; class Pinopsida; order Pinales; family Pinaceae; genus Picea; species Picea sitchensis. Next base: position 12,391 of record SNQJ01S0029506.1, on the reverse strand, counting down.
TCGCTTCATCTCATTCATTGGCAAGGGTTTGCTAAGAGAAGTATAAGGGCATACACCCTCTTAGCTTAAACCCTAGCTTAGAGAAACTTGCCTTGGGAAGTAAAAGGGCTTACACCCCCAAGGAGGTAGCTTCTCTAAGCTCCTTGTGACTCCATTAACCCAATAGTAAAGGCACTAGTCATTAATTTGTTGCATTGGAGAAATAAATTATTGCATCGGGAAACGTGAATTTTGGTCTTTTTACTTCTTGCAAAAGTGGATTGTCTTCCTTGTGCCTTGGGCACCTCACAGCCACTAGGGCGTCCTGATCTGAGGGCTACTTATTGCTGCTGTTACAAATTTGCATCTTCAGCCATTAGGTCTGCAGAAACCTTAACATACTTGCTTTAATAACTCTCTTATCAACCATTGGTTTTCGCTCAAAGTTTGCACTTGTACTCTCCTTGTCCTAGCGCACTTTGTGGCAAAGTTTGAGGTGATTTTAGTGGCTGATTTTCTCGCTGTAATACATTGAATGTTACAGCCATAAGATTGATATAATTTGCTGCAGGCAAGTGTTTATTACAGCCTTATCTTTGTGCCTAAGAGTATTGGTTCTTCATCTTGAGTTTAGCTAGTAAACTGCTAGTCTTTCTCTTGCATTTTCTACTTGATCTTGAGCACATATTGAGCAGCTTATATTATCTTTTTCTTGCTGATATATACTGTCATCTATTGCTGCAAATTAGGGACAGCAAGCTCAACTTGCTGATCCAACTAACATATATTGTTGCAAGGTGTGTTTTCTTATGTCTCGAGCAGGTACAATCATCAGAAAAAGCACTATACTTGTGGGGCAGCCTTTACTTGACTTACAAGGCATCTTTCCCTACTCTTCTTTCCATTTAGACTTGACCTATAGGGGCTCCATTTCCACTTCCTTCCATCTTCGTCTCAATCCCCCTAGGGTCACCGGGATTGCCTCCCTAGAGTGACCTAGTCACCCTTGAAGTGTGGGACCTACATCGAGGTGACATTGGGTGTAGGATTTCCATAGTTATAGCACTTTTTCCTTGGTTGGGTTGGGCTTTGCCCAACCTACAACTTGTGCCATAACAGGCCTCAATTCCCATAGTGGGTCAAGGCAATTGACTCGAACTTACTACCTGTAAATGTCATCTTTGATAATCTTGTTCATCTCTTGCTTGCTCAGAAAGAGACTTCTGAGGGCACTCAAAGAATTCCTGAAAGGACTGAGGTGGTCCGTTGAGATGCCAACTGACTGGAGAAAGCATGAGATCTCAGAAAACCAGCAACCCTGAGCACGCCCTATAGGTCTTCTCAAAGAAAACCAGCAACCCCGAGCTCACCTTGTAGGTTTGCTCGAAGCAATTGCCTCTGAAGAGAAATAATCAAGGTATGGATAACGATCTGAGAATAGTTGGAAAATGGTCTCAAGCTGGAAAGGGTGTGCTGCAAACTCAGCAGAGAGATCTGAAGCACCATCGACCTCACAGCCTACATTTTTTTTTCGTGGAGGAGGTGCAAGGAAACCTTTAATGAAAACTCCCCACTACTTTTGGAGGAGCTATTGACATAGCTAGGATGAAGTTGTTTTGGAATGATAGGTTGACTTGTGCAGGGGGCTAAGGTTGATGTGTTGGTTGACTTGTGCTGGGGGCTAAGCTTGACATGTTGGCCCTTCCTGCCTATGTTGGGAGTGGGGTCCAAACTAAATGGGCTTTAGCCCCTTGATGTAATACATGAAGTAATCCTATTGTTTTGCAATATAATACAAGATGCACTTTTTCAAAATGTAAAAATAGGAGGATTGATCAGATTTCTCATGCTAGTTTTCGTTTTAACAACTTGTGCCCATCAAAAGAACAAATGGTTGAAATATAACATTGTAGCAACAATGTTTCTCATGCATGCTTTGTTGGTGGAACTTATACTACTATAGCACATTAACTTTTTTACAAATTTTTTGTTGGGAGTTATTTGAGAAACACACCCTGAGAGGATGCACTGCATAGAGTGGACTTCCTTTGGCATAGAACCAAGTCTGAGGGGTAATTATTCTGCCAAAATCGCTCAGGACTTGTACGTGGTCTCATTTCTTTGAAACACATTCCATTTGTGTAGGACAGAACACTGAGAGTATGGAACCTTGGTGGATGGATTAATAGTCCATTAACCTGACCGGTGAACCAATGCCCCATTAGTAATTTTTTATGTTGAGTGTGTTAAAGTTCAATCACATGGAAATACTTCTCCTAATATTGCAGAAATTTTGAAAGGCCAATGTTATATATTTGTATGTTATATGTAATAAGTCAGTAACCTAATTTGTAGTTTTTAGAACATTGCTCAAGGCTTTGGATATTGTCAAAATAGACAATCTATACCAGTATTTGCAGGATGGCTTTGATATGTTGCTGTACATTGTCGACAAGGAAATATTTTCTTCTGATGATTACTTTATTTTATGTATTTCAGGCTTCTCTGGAAGCTAGCAAGCTGAGCAAGGTTTCTTAAGAATAGACCCTGTACAAACAATAGGTGCAGATCTTATGCAGGGGAAGACATCAAGAAAGGAGTCATCTGTCTGAGGCAGATGTCCAGTATTTAAAATTGAATTTCAATTTGTATAAGAAAACTGGTTTTCAAGGAGGTGTTGCAATGCATGTTAATGTGACAAACACTGTTCTACCCACAGTAGATGCAACAAAATACATGAAGCATACTTTATGTGGTTTCGAAGCAAGAATTATTAACAGAGGTGCAATTAGAATTAGTCTTAACAGGCGACATCATGAACTGAGTCATGCTTTACATTTCTCTCTAATGAGTTCAGTTGACTCACAAAGGCGTGGCTTGAGGGTCATAGCTGCTGGGATGTCCAAAGGCAATGACCCCACAGTGACTGCTATTTCAGAATGCAGCGAGAGTGCTAATGAGGACATTTTGCTCTTCTTTTTCCAGCTAGATTTAACTACTCGCATTCAGGTTTATCTGATATCATGCATGTTCAGCTGCAACAACAATCTGATTTTCTTATTTCATCTTGAGATGCAAGGTTCATGCTTATTGTGACATTTTTCTGTTTGATGATTGATCACCACTCAACTTGTCTGCACCTTTCTATATTTTTAAACTTATTTTTATTAGAACGGTTACTTTGTATTAGATATTAAAAAGACCCTGGCTTTACCCATAAGCGATTACAAGATTCAACAATTCTTCTACTCTTGAAGAGTCCATCAGTCCCGTCGATTCAAGAGAATAACTTCGATTCAAACATTTCTCCTTGCTAATGCTTTTTCTTTCTCCACCATAACTACAAGAGCACTGCTTTATGAATTGATCACTCAACCAAATACTAATGTTGCACAGCCAAAATGAGGGAATGTATGGAATGTGGGTATGGATGTCTAGAGTGGCTAGAAGTTTAACCCAAATTTGCAGGGAATGACAGGTTGGGAGCGGCCATAATATATAGTAAAAAAATATAAAAAATATAATTAAAAAACAAAAAATAGGGAAAAATGGAGGAACCACATGTGTTAGGGAGCTCTTTAATTCTCTTTAAAACATGTGTGACCATTAATACCTACTAAATTACTAATAATAAGGGCCTAATATTAATACGCATAAAACTATTATTAACATACAACTGTATGTATAATACTAATATTATAATTTATCACAGAGACTAGACCAAACAGTATAACTGCGTTTTTTAGTTTTTTCCTTTACTTATAATTGTTGTCAATATATTTTATTATAAAAGGGTTTGAATTTCGACCAGATTGACAAGGAAAGGCCCAATTGACCTAGTACTTAGATGAATTTTGGAATCACCCTGGACTCCTTGAAAACGTAAACTGACATGGGGCCATTGAAAATGAATAAAAAAGAAAAGATGAATAACAAAGGTATTCACTAGACTTCAGACATGACAACCATTAAAATGAAGGACTTCATAGTATCATACACCTCTGGAAAATAAAACACATTAAACCTACAAATCAATGACCCAACTAGGATTTGATGAAGGCAAACCAAGCAAATACAGAGTCATAAGCATACAGCCATCATAGTTGGCAGTTTGTGGGCCTAATTGGGTTGATGTGGCACTGTAACCTAGCAGAAAATTGTGCAAAAACAGAACTAATTTGGGCCCCAAACAGTGGGGAATGCATGAAATGTCATGGTAATGATATTGGGAGTGGCGTGCCCCTCAGCCAAAAGTTCCTGCAAAGCTCCCAAAGCTCCTGGATCTGCTTTCCATGCTTTTAAAACGTTTCCTACGAGTTCCAAAGCATCCAGAACTTAGGAAACAATGGGAATGGGTTCCTCAACTCCTAGGAGCTGTTTCTCTGCAACTAGGGAAAATACAGAAGAACATTTAGACTGCATGAATGAATTTTCAACTCTACCACTGAGGCAGCTTTTGGACATAGTCAAAGTGGACTGAAGCCCCAAAGCCTTGCCCCTTTCTACTTCCAGCTCTTAGCTCCGTATTGGACTTTCTTCCTGTCACAACAGGACCTGAAACCAATAAGAAGAGCTTTTCCTTGTTCTCCTACTTGAAATTAAGGGCAGGACTTAATGGCTGCATAAACTCCAAAGGAATATTTTCAATTCAAGACTTTGGGGTGGGTTCCTTTTCCAGTTTTGAATCCTTTGTCTTATGTTCTCTGTGGATCTCGGACTGCAAATTCTTAATGTTTTCTTGTACTGTAAGAGATTCTGATACTTCTTGAACGATCAGAGAGGAAAATCTATGTGTCTTCAATTGTGTTGGCTTCCACACCTTTTCTGTGAGTTTCTAGACTCATTGAGTTCTTACTTGGATCCTTTTCTGATTAAGAATTTATTCTAAGTTGCATTGAATTTTAGCCTCCCTGTCTTGATACTATTTTTGGTTTTGACTCAAGGACCATGAAGCTATTTTTTCTACTTGGGTCGGATTTCTTGACTTTTCCGCTGTGCAGATTTGTTTGTAGTGGAGATCATCTTTTACCCTTTGAGACAAAATGGCCATATTCATGACAACCATTGCACTTGAAAGGATGTTCATAATTGATCTCCTGCACATGGAACTAATTATCTATTTGAAACTCAAATGCCTCCAAGAGGTCTGTTGCAAGATTAATTTCCACGCAGATTCTTGCACATGAAAACATGTCAGGCCTTGGGTCAGACTTGATCTATAAACTTCCCAAGCTTATTTCGAATTTCTTTGAGATTCTCTCCATTCCAGAAGATTAGAGGGAGATGAGGCAATTGGACCCAAACCAGAACATATGATGGCACTTCTTCTGATGAATCAAAATGAATGGTCCATTGTTTCAAAAATCTGTTGTACCCTAAGAACCATGGCCCACTTCTGAAAATATATCTCAATCTTCCTTAAACTGGAAATGGAAAGTGTAAAACCCCTTACCACAGAAATAAATTCGATGACTGCCTTTTTAGAAAAATGGACCAATTCTTGAGAATCCAGTCTTCAAGGGATTTATGATTTGGCCAGGCTCCCATAATCTTCCCAGCCAAAACTTGATCAGCAAAAAGCAGAGCTTCTTTTTTGGTTCGCTGAGAGTGATCTCCAGTCTAGGGATCCCTTCCATCTTCTTTATCAATCTGTAGGATGTGCTTGCACTCTTGGAGCTTTTGGCTATATTCGCAGCGAAATATCTGAAAGCTTGCTATTCTACCATAAAGGCTGAGGTTTCTCCAACAATCACAAGGATCATTTATAGGGTGGCTCCGAGGAACTGAAGCAACAACAGAACTTCTATTCAGACCCATGAAGAAGCTTGGTTATGACTTATGAGACCGCTAAGGCAGCAACTAGGGTGAAACCCTAGCCACGAAGAAAAGTGTTGCTTGTCTCCTTCTTTGCTATCTATAGTGATAACATTGTCTCTGCAACTGTTTTATATTGAATTGACATTAAATATGTTTTAAAGAGTGAAAAAAATAATGGGATGCAATTGAATTTTTATTCCTTGGTTTTAATAGCAATTTTCTAATGTTGTCATGTTCTGACTCCTGAGTGATAAAGAAAATTCTGTAAGGCACTGGGGCCAATGGAATAGATTTTAGTTGGTTTTTTACATTGAGCCTGTAGACCTGCTTATTGAATGCTATCCGTGTCTTCCTTAATAGAGCTTTGTTATTCTTTAGTTTAGCTGCTGCTTCTGAGTGATATTGCTTTGTAATTTAAGTACACTTTTTGTCATATCAGTGTGCTTTAAACTCAGATCAATATGAAATAGCTCAACAATTACGGAGCAAGCTTGCAGAGGTAATCTATCTGCAAATAAATTGTGAAATTTGATTTGGATTGGATAATTTTGGTCTCCCATGGCTAGTTGTGGCAAAAATCAATTCCATTGGTTTTATGCTGATGGAGGCTTCTGCAGGTTGAGCAAGAGGTTGCCAGACAAAGGGAATCAAAGATGGGATCAACATCATCAAAGGATGAAGCTCAAGACAAAGCAATAGCAATTTTGCGTCTACGGTGAGGCAATAATTCCCAGTTCTTTTGTGTGCTAGTTACAGTTTACAACTAATCAGTCCAGTTGATATACCTGGGTTTTGAGATATGCATGGTAGAAAAAAAAAACTAGATGCACAACTACAACCTGCAAAGTAATTTACATTAGTCATTTGTAGTTTGGCCAGTCTAAAAGAAGTAAAGGATGCAATGTAGAACTTTCCTTATTGCCCCTATAAAATTAGACACCCGACAAACATTTTATCTTGTGAACTTCTTAATACTTATGTTGTGAGAAATAGTACTTGAAGAGATGGAATGACTTTTCTTTGCCCCAAAGTACAGAACTTGGGTCTTTGTACTTGTCAATATAAGTCCACACCAAAATACCAAGACCAAACTGGGGTCTTCGTTGAGGTACTCAAAAAAGTGCATTCAATATATTTTTGGGCTTTTGTATTTATGTAGGAAGTGTCAACGTAAGATCAGACACATACCCATACAGAGGCATTCCAACATTTCTAGGATGCTTTGGGGGTATTTTCTACATTTTTTGTTAGGGACTTGTTACCACACAATCTAGCATCAACTGCAAAGCCTTCACAAGGCACTAAGATTAGTGGAACATGGAAGATGTCACCATTATCACCTAGGCAACAACTTCCCCTCTTTAGTGACGGAATAGTATCCAACACAAGGGTGGCTTTCCCAGTAGCCTCCAAGAATCCCTAGGCAAGACACAATCAAGTCTAGGGCCTCTTGGGGTGACTACTCACACTACCACCAAGATAAGGATAGGCAAAGAAATAGAGAGGTGGTGGAACAAGACAATTTCTAGATTTGAAGTGTAGAGGATTCAAGCCTAAAATAGAGGCTCTTCAAGTCAAGTATGAGTTTAATAGGGTCCCCAAACACTAGAAATAAAGAAAATGTCTAAGGGTATAGTAAAATATGTAAGGAATGTGCGAAATTACAGCAATGAAATAAATTATAACAACAGTAAAGTAAATGATCTCTAATAGTATAGAGATTATTTCAGCAGTGAAATATGTGACTTTCAGCAGTAGTACAATTATTACAGCAGTAAAACAGTCAATTTTCAGCAGTAAAATGAACTATTACAGCAGTAGAAATAATATCTCTTTGATCATGAAATGATCCAGTAAATGAGAGGGCTAAATACTAGGTTAAATTAAGATTTTACTTGCCGACAATATCAGAAAATTAAACAATAAAAATCTGCCTTAAAACCCTAGACGTTTTGCCTTAGATGGCTGTCATAACACTTTAGAAAATTAAATTAGGGTTCTAGCAATGTATTTTAGGTCAAAAGTATGCCTAAACACCCTAGATGTCTTGACTCTTATGGCTGGAAATATTTTTTGCAGCAAATAAACCCTAACCCTAAAGTAGTAAAATTTAGTAATAATGATTGACTATTATGGAGAAAAAACTAGTGCCTACTGTTATCCATCAAAGTTGCACTAGGATGGATTTCCAGCGAGCTGCCAAAGATTGAACAATTATTGTTCAAAGTTTAGAGTTCAGAAGTTCAGCCGGTCAATAAAGACCAACTTTTTCACATTTCCATAAAAATTTGTAATAAGAGATGTTGCATGAGGAACTTGTAAAATGTCTTAACCACCTTCGTCTTAGGCATGAGTTGTTACTCTGGAGTGTTTTTTTTTTACTTATTTATTATATTTTGCCGTTTTCAGGCAATTTATAATTTATGAGTTTTTTACTCAATTCCTCCAGAGCTGGAGTATATATTCATGGTTAGGTCTTAGCATGGATCTAAGCCTAGTGTCTAATGTATATTACCATGCTAAACATACTCCTAGAGTTTTATGGAAATGTGCTAAGTCCCCTTTAGGATTTTTTAATTTTTTCAGTTAATTAAAATTTTTCCGCAAAACGAGAATTTTTAATTAAAAAATAAAGATGTATAAAAAAAGTGGTACTAGGGGACTTAATATGCCTTGGGGGTGCTCATTTTTGGACCTAGAGCACCCATATTACCTAAGTACCCACTTGGTTGAGTAAAATTAGTGATTTTAATCACTTAAAAATCAATTTTACTCAAAAAACCCAAAAAAGATAGAAAAAATCAAATAAAATCAGCAAGTGCTAAAATTGGGGAAACATGTGGGGACATGTTTTAGATGAAATAAAGCCCCAAAAGACAAGGTGGCAGCCATAGATGGATTCCTATTGGTCGAAGGGCAAGTACATGGCATGTGTAGTGGATTAGAGCATGTGCTCAAAAGGGAGGTGCACACCTCTCCCTTGAGGTGGCACATTCTCCAAGGAAGATCCTCCTCCTATCTATGACTCGCCCTCTCCTTCACCTAACAGCTGCAATGTGGCAGCCCTTTGATACTTGGCATATGAGATACGCCCCACACACATGGCACACGGATTTGCCTTGGGAAGTGTGCCCCTCTTGCTATAAATAAAACAATCATTCCATTGTGAAAGCTAGTTAGAGCTGTGGGAAGGATTGCTATTGTATTGTAAGATCATTTGTACTATCATTATTGAATTGGAATAAAGAAGTCTTTGGAGGCTAATTTGGTGTGGATGTATGTGTGGTTGCTCATTGTCAAGTGCAAATTTATGAGGTGATATTATTTTATTTCATTTGTTTATTTCATTTGTTGAATTTGGCCTTTGTAAGGAGTACTATTACTCATAAATCATAGGATTGTAAATCTTGTTTGATTTCTTATTCCTATTGATTATCTATCTTAGAGATATAAATGTGCATTTTTTGTTTTGCTTAACTAATGTGCCATTGAGTTTCTTTGTAGGTAACACCAAGATTTAACAGGTTTCTTGCAAGTGTTGTGAAGTTTAGAGATCTCATTTGGAGGATTGGATGAACTTGCTTGCTCCTACTTTCTCTCCAAATCTTGAAGGACAATAGCCCCTCTTTCTATACCAAGAAGACTCCATTTTTGCCCAAGTATTCCAAGGGTTTAAGGAACTTTTCTTCTCATCTCTTTTTCAATTAAAAGCTAAAAATTTCTGTTGAGTTTTTTCCTACTTTGCAAAGTAAGATTTCAATTTAAAAGAAGTACTACATGTTATCTTTCTTTTTGCAAACTAAAGGCAAGTAGATTAGAACTTTTATTCTATCTTGCAATCTACTATCTTTAATCTCTCTTTCTTGCTAAAATTTTTAAAGATAAAGATAGTTTGAATTTAAAGAGTTTTGATTTCAAATTTGAGCAAGTCTTATTGTTTCTATTTCCCGTTTTAGGACAGCGAAGAATATCTGTAAGAAAAGGCTCTCTCTTAGTTAGTTTAGACTTAGAATTTTGCTAGTTTATCATAGGATTTTACTTAGAAAATTTCAGCTTTATATACTAATAACCAAAGACACTCTTAAAGTGTTTCTGGCCATCCATTTGCATCATGCTTCTTGCTGTTTTGTGCAGGTCTGCGCAAGGATAAAGGGATACTCAGTCCAAATCTTGAAGATTTGAAGCGACCAAGAACCCCAAAGTGACCCAATAACATCAAGAAAATTTGTAAAAAAACATTTATTTCATTTTGATCCATATATAAGGGTCCTTATCTCAGTTTAAGAGATCCAAAGACTCTTCAAAGAGCAATTGTAATCGAGAAAATAAAATCAATGAGCCAAAGGAGGCCTCTCTTTGCTTTTCCCCCTGGGGGGGTGTGTTGTGTGTTTTTTGGATCTTTGTCTTAGTTTGCTTCAAGTTTTGTTCCTTTGATTTAATTGCTCAAATCAACTCACAATTAGTTCTAAAGGCTAAAATAAATCACAATTTAGATTAGAGTTTTTTTTCTTCGCAAAGTAGAACACTAGTTGCTAGTTCGCTTCAATTTTATGCAATTTTCAATTTGGCAAATAACCTGTCTCCTTAGCTCCTCCAAAGAGGCTGGTCAGTGAAGACATTAGTAATTACAAAACATTTCAATTTCAGTATTTGCTTTCTTGTTTAAAATAAACAAATCCCCTCAGCTCCCAGTGCGGTTCCTGACCCTTCCAGTTGCGAGCTAGTCTCGATCTGCTGGGAGTAAGTTTCATACATGCTGGGCTGGTCAGTGGTGATAGAATAATTAGGGAAATCTCGGAAGTTGTTAGCTTAATGCACGAGAAAACGCCTAAGGGTGATCTGTGAGGTAAGGTGGGCCCTCTCAGGACCTGGTTTTCCCACCCGTTTTGGACATCCAACACCCATAGTGAGCTTATTGGTGAGGCCTTTTGGGTTTCGGTAAGTTCTCCGCAAGTTTCCAAACAAAGAGCTAGCCTCTGAAGAGGCCACACAAACTTTCATTAATCTACCATCAATTTACCTTAATAAAATACACGATCTACACTGCCCACGATTACCTTTAAGGCACTGGTCTCATTCACACACTTTGCAAAGCCATATGCTTCATTTTACTTTTCAGTCATTTACTTGAAGCAATTTGATTTTACTTGCATTTGACAATTGTGTCTTAAGTATCCTTTTATGCAAGTATATGTTTGATGTATATATCGTGGTGAATAATTGATCTATGTATTTTTACTTTATGTTGGTTAGTGAAAGATTAAACTCCTAGATTCATTTCTTGTACTTGGTTTAGTTCAAGCCTTAGTATATTTGTTAGGGGCTACTCCCCTTGGCTTCTCTAGGAGTTAGCCTAGACGAAGGAGTTGAGGATTAGGTGACAACACCTTAACTCTCACTTGCCCCCAAGGACACACCGAGTGGATTGAAGATTTCTTCCATGTCTCCCAGCCTCCAGGTGTGTATTAAGCGACAACACCTACTATTTTGAGCATATGGAGTCAAAAATAGATTTTTTTTTGGTAGAATGAAGTAGATTATTTTAGGGTGAGGCTTAGAGGTTGTCCACTACTAAGCTTAGGCAATCCTCCTAAAATATTAAAGGATGATGCAAGGGAAGATTCCTCCACTAGTAAACCTTCCAAAATTTTTGATAAGAGGGCTTGTTCAAGAGTGATCCAAGAAAATGAGTAACCACCACTAGAGAAACAACATCAATCAAAAAATGCATTCATAAACATAACCATTAGATGAAAAGAGAACACTTACTCAAAACATCTTTCATCCATCAAAACCCTAATTTCCATGTCATCCAAGTAGTAGTAGAAGATCCACAAACATAGCTCCCAAAAAAGTTTTCCTAGTTAACCATGTTAATTTTTCTAAGCTCAGTTCTAATTTCTACTTCGAATAAAAAATAAATTTCAGATGCATGCATGCATGGAAAACAATAAAATTTCAGATTTGATTTTTATGAACAGAAATACACTAAGCTTATTAACAACACATGCATAGCGGAAAAATAGCAAACCAATCACACATTTGACACAGAGAATTTCGGGTAAACACCCCTGGAAAAAGCCCAAAGGGAAAACCAGCAAAATGAGAGTTTTTATTGAGATGACCCACAGAGAAGAATTCTGAAAATTATTACATCAATTAATGAACCTGTACTTAGCTCACAATCTTGAAAATCGTGCCACATAAATCTACGTAGGAATCTGTGCACAACCATAACAAAATCTGCCTCGATTTGCATGTAGCCTGCCTTGGGATTTGTGCCCTGTTATCCCCGATATCTAGGGATAACTAGGAGATCATGTCTCGAGGCCCACATGTCCTAGACATGGAGTACCGAGAGCAGGATTGACCTGAGCATGGCCTTGGAGGGCCCATCTTTCTTCTTCTTCGCCAGATTTGTCCTGTCAGCAGCAACAACTTCCATCACCACCAGCTTGGACTTGCATCGGAGAGGACTCTTGCTCCATGAGGTAATTGGTCCAAGGTATCATGGTATGTGTCATGTTTGATCATTATAACCTTCTTATATATGCATTAGGTTCCTTTCATTTCTGATGACTGCTTGGATCTTACA
>SNQJ01S0029505.1:67280-78048 GCA_010110895.2 Picea sitchensis | reverse complement strand
AAATGATTGTGAGATATATTGTGAAGGTCCAAGTTATACAAAGTCTCTTGTTCATTTATTACTCTCATCACCAGTTGCACACATTCATTTTGCTAGACAGACATCACAACAGACCCACAGAACCCCCACCGTTCCAGATTCTTATGAAATATCCCTCCTATTCAAGGAGGAGTTCCTATTCTTTCCAAATCATCCACTCAACCCTCTCACACCCTCGTGAGTTCTATTGTCTTGGGATCAACTTTGCTTGGTTCCACTTTACTTGGGTCCACTTCCCAAGGTCAACCGTCCACTAGCTTTCCTTTACAAGGAAGCGGGGGGAACACTTCTTCCCAAGGAGGAAGTACCACCCCACCTATCCCCCCTCATGAGTCAGGTACACAAACCACTCACACCATGGCTAGAACTAATCCTCCATCGCCACTCTAGATTGCATACTTGGCTTCCCTCAACATACTAGATCTAAGTAAGCTCACCAATGATCTATATTGCACGACCCCACATGGCCTGCAATTCCTACCAAATTACCTTCAGACATTCCCAAGTTTGAATGAAAGGTGGGAGACAATCCTGCCAACCACATCATGAATTTCCACTTATGGTTCTCTTCAAACAACATCATGGACGACTCTGCCTGATTGAGCTTATTTCAATGCACACTTACTGGCCCATCAGCCAAGTGGTATTTAGACAAAAAATATGGGTCCCATGTGACTTTTGAATCCCTGGACAAAGCATTTTTAACCTTTGTTGGTTTTTAACTGCTTCTTTTTAGTGTCTGATTTATTGACCCAGGGTTCATGTCTTTCGGGTTTCCAACAAATCCTCTAAAACTATCGGCCCTCCTGGTAAACCAGAAGGAAACACAATACATAGAGTGCACTACGCAGTCTCATCCGAGATAGCCTTAAATGGGTGGTTGTAAGACTCAGGTGTTTACAGCCTAGGATTGAGTATGATATAGGGGATTTTTAATATGAGCCATCTACTACAAATCATGACTGTAATCTACTAGTACTCATGGGTTTGCATCTATCCTTCACAGTTTATTTCCCCGAACAATACAATCGTATTCCATAACAATGCATTAATTCATTCAAAAAGCATAAAAAATAATTGTTGAAAGAAAATAAAGATATACATGCATACATCACATTACACAGATATTACCATGGTTCACCCCCTCCTGGGATACATCCACAAAGATTTGGCTCTTGGCTATTTTATTATGGTAGTTCTACATCTATAGCACCGCACGCTTACAATTCCCTCTGATCGGTAAGATCTGTATGAGGCGAACTAGATCGCACTAGGATCCTCAGCCTGCGATATAATCCTCATATATTCCTCCTCTCCTCTGTTCTTAGCTCAACAAATTACAAAATTGGTTCATAACCATATTACATAATGCATCAGCTCATACACAACTATCATAGAACATTACAAAAGCTGAACTAATACAAAAGTGAATCAACTTCTCTATGATACCTGTGTATCTCTATTTATATGTATCGGGCTCTTCAACCATTTTACAATGTCTTACCAAAACCCTAACCCTACCGATGTTAGGTATTCCTCCCATTCACGCATGTTGTTCTTCCTCCAGCTATCATTTTCCTTGTGCACGCTTTCTTGCATGTGCGCGTCCTATGTTACCTTCCAATTGTTACTTTTGTTTCTGCACGCTTTCTTTCCCATGATCATCCTTCTTTACACTTCAGTCTAGTGCCAATAGGCCCCCAACACTAACATGTGACTCGTCCCGAGTCACCAAATTCTTTTGATCTTCTTTGATCTCCTTGGTGATCATATGGAAATTTTCCTTGAGCTCTATTGCTTTTGTCAGAGCCTGCACAGTCTTCTCCTTGACGGTGTCTACTACCTAAACTGCCACTTCATCACTCAGAAATCCTTCACATTCAGTCTAGGTCTATGCTATCTATGTTTTAGCTCCTTCTTCCTGTGCAAATATCTCTGCTACCTGTTCCTGTAGTGGCTCTATTTGAGCCCGACACTCCTATTTCTGTGTTTTCGTAGTGATAAGTTCTTCCTACATCTTCTTTATATCCTACATCCCTTTGACTCATTATGGGATTGTTATGGTCTTCTGCCTCTATTTGAATTCCTGGATCATTGCATTGATCCTTTCCTCTTCCTTGTCCCAGCGTTAGACCTGTGGATCCTCCTCCAACCTTGTCCAAAGTTGTGTTGCTTTATCAAGAAATTCAGTTGTTGTGATAACCTATTGTTCCATATCCTGCAGCTGCGTTGTTGCTTCCTACTTCCTTTTCTCCTTTTCTATCGGTGGAGTGGTTGGTGTGAGTTATTTGCGATGATTCTCGATCTCCTTCTGATATTGATAAATTTCATGTGCAATCTGGTCAATCTTTCCTGCTACCGACAATTCATTTCCTTGCACAGTTCTTGGGAGTTTCTCAAAAACTCCTCCCACTATTCATTCTAGCTCATTCCTGCATTTGTTTTCCTCCTAAGTTTCGATCTTGGCCTGCTCACAGAATTTTCCAGTGCCTAACACTTCTTTGTTTCTTTTTGTAGCTCAACCAAGTTTTTATGTGCACGAGATTGTACCTCGTGGTCGACACTAACCTGAAATTTGTGTAGTTCCCTTGATGGAATATATGTCAAGACCAATTCGATGTGGTCCAAATCCTTCAGGGGTGTCTGCCCCATGATTTCATCCATGCACAACATGCTAGGTTTGATGTAAATCATTGTGTTTGCGTGTGGCATGGAGTGGATTGGGTCTCGTTCTTCTACCTCCACTCTTTCTTTGGCCTATATTGTTAGTGGATCTATGCCTCTGCTACTACTTTTTGTCTGTGCTTCCCTGAATTTATTGAGGAAATGTCCCATTTCTACCATCTCTTTTTGCAGTTTATCCTTGTGATGCTCTGCATGATCAAAATCGTCTACTAAGAAATCTTGGACCATTTTGGCGATAATTTCCCCATCGTCCTCCATGATCGTATATTCTGGTGATGCTCGATGCACCTTTGATTTCTTTCACATGCCTCCTTCCTGCGTGGTTGGTATTTTATTTCCCCCTGGTGCCTGTGTGATGGGGTTTGGGGTGGTCTCTTGCGCTCCCTTATCTTGTTTCGACTATCTGTTGGTTGGTTGTGTAGTCTCTTTCTTCCCCTTCTGGGTCCCTATCTACTTGGACCCTTCATATACCTAATTCAGCTTGCCTTGGCCTGTTCATGGTTTCTTGGGCACTTGGATTTCCAGGGGTTGTGTTTCCACCTATTCTTCCTCTCCTTCTGTTGTTGTTTCTGGTACTTCCCGGGCAATGGTTGGGATCCTCCATTCATCGGGCCATTCATTGATGACCATGTCGATACCACATTATGTGATGTAGTAGCACATCTATAGCCACTGTTTATCTAGATCCTGCCTTGGTTGTATCCACATTGTCTGTCTTCTGGCCCAAAAATTAGCGATGTCCGCATATCGTGCGATAGCCTATGGTGTTATTCTCCATGATTGGCTGATAGCTTCCTGTATATCTCGTAGTTATGTTTTGAATATGATTTTGTTCTCCTTCTTATGCCTGGCCTATGCCCTGGATCTCAATAAGAGGTATCTTTCTCCCAATGGTTGTGGTCTAGTACAAAAGATCATACCTTGGTTCTTGCCATCCCATAAAGGTTATTAGGGTAATCAACCACAAGTAATGAATATTTGTGCCTAGTTCCTGCGCATCCTTGTAGTCCTCTTGAAATAAGTTCAATAGGTATGGCACCCAACTCATGGAGGTGCCTTATGCACACTGAGATTCAACTGCAATGACTCCTACTAGTACTTCCTTTTTGCGGCATTTTCTGAGAAATTTGCAAGCTAAGATCTTTGCGCCCAGTTGTGTAGCTGCATTGTTGATTCGTTTGATTATCATGCCCCTCATCCCTCTTGTGGTGCCATATTTCTTCTTCATTTATTCTTCCAATGCTTTCTCCTTGGATTTGTCATCCAGAATCAACGTGGGATCCATACCCTGGGTTGGTAACCCTGTGATTTGTGTGATAAGCTCAACAATTATGGGGATGAGTATGTCCACCCATATATCCCCTCCATGTGTGACTTCTAACAACTGTTTGACACATGTTGTCGCATACTGGCCTCTACCAAAATGTGGTAGTTTCAGTAAACCTAATATTATTATTTTGTCCAGCCCAGCTGCCCACTGGTGTGGTTGGCTAATCATTTCTCCAAGTTGGTTTACAATTATGGTATGCATGAAGACCCTCTATGAAAGTTCTGGGAACTTGGTTTCGTATGATACGTCATGGTCAGAATACTTGAGCTTCCCGACATGATCGAGTACCTCTGGTTCTACCTGTACTCCAGTTGGTATGTGTGGTATAATAATTTTTGTTGCAGGTTTCTTACAAGGTGAGCTCAGTATCTGAACTTTGTCTTCCTGCTGTGGTGGTTGGTTCGAAGTTCCAAAAATTTTTAGTTGTTCCCCCATCATCCATTCTGTCCAAGCCAATGCATTGGCATCAATCTCCTCTATTGGTTGACCTGAGATGGTCATTTGTGAATTGTTCAATTGAACTGGTGCTTCAAGATTTTGTATTGTTCTGTTAACCTCTAGGGATACTTTGGTGCTTTTTGTATGCACTTCCTATTAGGTTTCCACTTCCTCATTCTGAGGCACCTGCACCACTACTGGCATATCCAATTTCATGGCCTCTGTTTGTGGCTACTGAATTTCTTCTAGTATTGGTGTAGGGTTCACCGGTATCCTCTCGGGGGATAGGATTTCATCGATGTCGATGATCTCCTGTTGTTGTTGTTTGTTCTCTTCCAGTGGTCCTCATGACCTAGTTTGTACCCTGGTTGGTCTGGTTGTCTGAATTGCTTCTGTGGGATTTGATGGTGCCATAGTGGTGACTTTAGAACATTTTCTAAGTTCAAATAAATTCTAAGAGTTTTTTGGTATCAATCTGGTCGTTTCGGTTACTATTATTCTCTTTCTGTTTTCCTTTCACGAGTAGACTAGTCGCTCCCATGCTCGTGTGTTTTATGGGCTGGTCAGAAAGCTTGTTGAGGATGCTTCCTCCATTATGTGTTTAATGCCTCATAACTATGGGTTCAATGCATCTGTGACGGTTTTGTACTTTCCATTATGTTTTGTTTGTTGTCTCATGTTGGCGTGTTTAATGTGATGTCCCATCGGTCCTTGTTGTGCTTTAATTCCACTTAGTGTTGTCCTGTCATACTGCTTTTGTCGACTTTCCATTTCCATCTTATTTTCCCTCTGTATGTATCCGTTGTTCGTGCCTTTTCTGAATTTGTGTTTCGAACGTCATGTGGACTTTCTCTCTCTGGTGTGCTACACACTTTTAATATATATATATATATATATATATATATATATATATATATATATATATTTGTTGCATGGTGGGTGGTCGACTATCCTTCTACAAATTCAGTTGGCTCCCGTTGATCATTCCTCTAAGTTTTGTGCCTGTTAAATCTCTTAACTGTATAGCTACTCCATTTGTGACAGATTTTACCTCGTATGGTCCTAACCAATGCATTTTGAGCTTCCCCGGGTGATGAAACAACTTGTTTTCATAGAGAAATACTAGATCTCCTTCCTTAAACATTTTCTTCTTGATGTATCGATTGTGACAAGATTTGTCTCTTTCTTTCTACACTTGTTGATGGAATCCTGCCACGATTTGGTCTTCCTCCATTGAAAATAACTGATTTAGTCTTTCCTTACTGTGCCTCATTCTGTCATCTATGTGATAGATGCTACATGTAAGATGGGTACTAAAAATTCTAATGGCGCTACTGCTTCTTGGCCATAGACTATCTTGAATGGTGTGTTCCCTATCAACTTTTTGCATGTGGTCTTATACGCCCATAATACTGCTATTACTTTGAGGTCCCAATTGTCTTTGTTGACGTTACAGATATTTGTTAGTGCGTTCTCCATAATTTTGTTGAAGTCTTCTACTGTGCCATTTTCCTGTGGGTGATATGGTGTGCTCTTCTCGTGATGAACTTCAAACTCTTCAGTTAGCGTGTGGATGGATTTTTTTATGAAGTGTGTGCCTTGGTCGCTCATCAAAAATCTTGGGCACCCAAATCTAGTGATGACTTGATTGAACAAGAAGTGTGCAGTTGTCTCTGCACTAGAATATTTTACTCATGCATCTTTCGCCCATCTTGTTAGGTATTCCGTCGCGGTGATAATGTATCTTGCCCCTGTTCTTTTGGATGGTGGATTAATTGGTCCCACAAAGTCAATTTCCCATTTATCAAATTCTTGTAATGTTACTTTTGGTCATAGTGACATATCGTCCCTTCTGTTGGGTTTGCCTACCCTTTGACAGACGTCGCATCCCTGACAATACTCTTTCAAGTCCCTGTGAATCGTTGGCCACCATAGTCCTTCGCGTAGTACCTTCTGCGTGGTATATTTTCCTACATAATTCCCTCCTGCAATTCCCTCATGGGATTTTGCTAAAATTCTTGGTTGTTCATGATCTAATACGTACCTTCACAAGATGTTGTCTGTGCCCATATTCTATAGGTGTCCTACGATCAATTGATAGTTGGCTACGTGGACTACCAGGTTCTTTTTTTGTGCGATGGTATATTCTTGGGCATAGTACCTATCCTTAAATACTAGATGATCTATGCGAAGTAGTCATCAACAATCTGTACTGAGAATAATTGTGCATCCAGAAAGGTGTCTTCTAAATTCCTAGGTTCTTCTCCATTTGTGACTCTAGACAGGTGGTCAAGTCCTGCATTCAATTTCACTGGTTTAACTATTACTTCAAAATCAAATTCTTGAAATAGCAGTAACCATCGATAGATTCTCCCCCCCAACACTAGCTTGTTGACTAGGTATTTCAGGGTTGATTGATCTGTAAACATCTTAAAGTGTTTTCCCAATAGGTAGTGTCTGAACTTCTGTAGTGCATAGACCATAGCTAGGCCTTCTCTTTCTGTCGTGTTATAATTTTGTTCTGAGTCTGATAGATTTTTTCTTGCGAATTCTATCGGATGATCCAAGTCTCCTGCTCCTGGTTGCGCTAAGATAGCTCCCAGATCTATCGCTGATGCATCTACATGCACATGGAATGTCTTTTCCTAGTCCATAAATATTAATATCGGTGTGGTAACCATCCTTTCCTTCAGGGTATCCATATTGTGTTGACACTTGTCATTCCATTGATACTTTGTATCCTTCCTTAACAATTTTTCCATTGGGGTTGTGATCTGTGCATATCCTTTGATGAACTTCTTGCAGTAGCCTGTGTGCCCTAAGGTTTCTCTTAGTTGTCAGACTATTTTTGGTGCTAGTAAATTAACAATGATGACGATCTTAGCTAAATCCACTAACAAGCCTTGTTTGCATACTATATGGCCCAATAGTATCCCAAACGGTGTTCCAAATATGCATTTCTTGATGTTTAGTTATATATGGCATTGTCTACATCTTTTTAACATTAGTCGTAGCACTTCCACATCGTTTTTCAACAGACTATAAACTGTCCAGAAATCTAGGTATACTTCGAGGAACTGATGGATGAATTCCTTAAATGTTGTGATGACTACTCTATAGAATATTGCGGGTGCATTCTTCAGTCCAAACGACATGACTGTGTATTGTTAATATCCCCATTATGTCGCAAACGTGGTCTTGTGTCTACCCTCCTTTGCTATCTTAATCTGATGGTAGCCTGAGAATCCATCAGTGAATGAGTAAGCTTCATGTCCCCCCACATTCTCTAACACTTCATCTGTGAAAGGTGTAGGGAATGGGTCTTGTAGGGATCAATCATTCAACTTCCTCATGTTGACGCATATCCTAATCCCTCTTCCTTGTTTATTTTCCTTTACTACCATCAAGCTTATCCATTATGATTCCTCAACTGGTTCGATGATTTTGGCTTAGAGTATCCGATCGATATCATCTTTAACTTTTTGTTTATATATGGGGTTTAGTCTATAGGGTCATTGTTTTATAGGTCTCACTTCAAGTCTGAGTGGTATCTTCATCTCTTCTAGTTCTCCTGCTATCCCTTTAATCTATGTAAATGTTGTGGGAAAAAGGTCGTTATATTCACACAACAATTATGTGATGCTTTCTACTATTTTCTCATCCTAGTAGTCTCCAATGTTGGCCATTTTGGGTTTCTCGATTGTCCCAATGTTAAATTTATTTACCTTGATTAGCACGGTAATGAATTCTGATTCTATGGGTGGTCCTTCCACATATCTTTCACCTTCTACTTCTTTGATATGAATGTAGCATGGGTCATATTCATTTGGTTCTTCCTCATGTACATGATAACATGACAGTAGCTCCTTGACTATCTGTTTATTTTGATATTTCTCTTCTGTGATAACTTCTATTTCTGGTTATTCGATGAATATTACTCCTCTGATTTGTTTGATAGGCGCGTCTATGTTGGGGTTCTCATGCTTGAATGAGAAAGTGATTGTGAAGTTCTGTTGCAATGTCCTCCACATTGTAGTTCCTTTGTGCAATTCCTGGTTTGTGTACCAGTTCGCTGGTATGCCCTCTAAAGTATGTATGAAGTGATGAAGCCATTCCTCTGGTGGTGTCATTTTCCAGAATGTTTTACACTTCACCAAGTGTTCCGCTAGTGCCTCTTGTCCTTGGTATTTCTGTTGTTCGTTGTATTCTTGTTCTGCACCGAACCATATGTGCAGTAGTCGTTTACATTGATACCAGTCTCCAATGGTCTCTTTATGTGCACCCCACCATATTGTGGGTGTCGCCTTGATTGCTAAGTCAAGTATTAACAGTCGTTGGTTTTCTAATACTTTGTCTTCGTATTGTGTCAAGAATGCTTCCAAATCATTTAGTCTGTGGAAACTAGGTGGTTCTCTGATTTATGTTCCTACCCATCTTACTGCGTGGTCTATTCTTGCACATATTCACGTGGATACTTCGTGTTAGAAAAACAGGACCGTGGAGCAATAAAATAAAACAAATGTGGAAAAAAAACACAGAAGATACACAATACAATAGAGACATAGATTTATGTGGTTCACCCAGTGTGGGCTACATCCACCAAAGAAATTGCCAAGACCTTCCTTTATTATTATCTAGCATATGAAGGGATACAACCTACAACAAACTCAATGTAACTTCCTCTTATTTCTCTCACAATCTCTCATCTCATAATACAATATTCGCTATGTTTCATAGTCACAATACATTTCCCTCATAACAGAGGGTTGCCTTCTAAGGAAAAACACCCTAACATAATTTCTATCGTTAGATCTGTGACCTTATAATGAACGGTCTAGATTTACAATGAAATTACAATATACATTTACAAGGCAATTTTTCCTTTCGGGGCTTTTCCCCCGAACCCCCCAGCTAGGGGAATAGCCCCCCCAGACCCTGAAGAGGGGGTACCCCCCCTCTGCACTCCCCCACGTGGAAGAGTGTACATACTTCTAGGGTGTAAAGTCTTCATGGGGTATAAACATGACTGAAAAACACAAGACCTCTGAATCAGAATGATAATCAATCTCCACAACCAACAATCTCCCACTTGGAGATTGATCTCAACAACTTCACCGCTGTTGTATATGCTGGAATCTGAACCTTCTTGGACCTGGAAAATTTCTCATCTTCATCTTCATTCTTGAAGACCAACTGAAACTGAGAAGGAACTCAGTTTCTCTCTGGTTACTCCCTTTGTTAACATGTATGTAGGATTATGGCTAGTGTGTACCTTTTCCAACTTCAAATGTCCATCTTCCAAGGTGGATCGTATGAACTGGTACCTCAATTGTATATGCTTAGTCTTCGAATGGAAGGTTGAGTTCTTTTCAAGATGAATTTCACTCTCACTACCACAGTACAACTTGTTATTCTCCTACTTCTTTCCCAATTCCTCCATAAACCTTTGTAACCAAATCATCTCTTTACTAGAATCTATAGTAGCAACATACTCTGCTTCTGTTGTTGAAAGTGAAACAACCTTTTGCAATTTTGAAATCCAACTTATTGTTGTTCCACCTATAGTAAAAACATACCCTATGGTGCTCCTCTGTTGTCTTTATCACCTGCCATATCTGAATCAACATATCCCTGTAGAAAAGTGTTTGAACCTCCAAAACATAATGCATGAGTAGCAGTAGCTCTCAAATACCTAAGAATCCACTTTACTGCCTCCCAATGTTCTTTACCTGGATTGTTCATATACCTGCTCACAACTCCCATTGCATGTGCAATATCTGGTCTTGTGCAAACCATTGCATACATCAAGCTGCCAATTGATGATGAATAAGGGACCCTGGACATGTATTATATCTCCTCCCATGTCTTGGGACACATTTCCTTAGTTAATTTGAAATGGCTGGCCAAAGGTGTACTAACTGGTTTTTCATTCTACATTCTAAACCTCTCCAACACCTTCTCTGTGTACTCACCCTAAGACAATGTCAATTTGTGAATTTTTTTGTCTCTTGTTATTCTCATGCCAAGGATAATTTCTTCTTGAGCACATTTATATCCTGCATATTAGACCCTACAACAAGCATGTCATCTACACACAATAGCAAGATAATATAGCTTCCATTTTCTAGCCTTTTAAAATAAACACAATGATCAGAATGACATCTACTATAACCTTGTTCTGTCATAAACTTGTCAAACTTCAAATACTACTGCCTTGGAGCTTGCTTTAGGCCATATAATCTTTTCTTCAACCTGCATACCAAATTCTCCTTCCCT
>SNQJ01S0029505.1:18365-62771 GCA_010110895.2 Picea sitchensis | reverse complement strand
AAAATGAAAGCAAAAAGAGGAAAAATATGGATTTTAACCCCCTAAGTGCCTATGTTTTGACTAACACTTCATGTGGAGAGGGAATCTAAGTGTGGTTTATATTAAAATTTCCATAGAATCAATATTTAGAAGGCTATGGGCCTTCAAAATACCACAAAACAATCTTACAATATTGAATTTATGGACAAATGCACGGGTTGCAGAGTAGACAGAGGCACATGTCGCGCCAATGCGCAAATAAACAACGACCTTCTGGCACACATGCATATAATGCACTAAGGAATACATTTCTCTTGGTGCACGTGCTTGGAAGGCATGCCCGTGGGCTAAAAAACCCACGCACTTTCTAATACACGGTCAGGAAGAAAATTTCGGATGAAATTATCCTATCTCAGCTCTGAATTTAACTTTTTGCGGGTAGGCTTGGGATGATTATGATCCCTGCAAGTCAAATAAACCAAAAATAAGTTCTCAAACAACCCAAATGGGGAGGAAATTGATACCTATCCCCAATGGAGTCGCCAATCTGTTGTATCCTTTTCGTCACCTGAATGAGCAAAAGAGGGACACTTGCAAGTCCAATTGGGTTAGATGGAAAGGACAAAAGTTAGTGCAAGAGTTAGAAATTTCAAGCACAAGAAATAAACAAACAACTAAGATAAAAACAATTAAAGAAACTAAACTAAAGTGCATAAGGGAATTAGAACCAAAATTAACCAAACAATTGACCAATATTCATGCCATCAATGGATAGATTGTATTAGTGGGAAAACACCAAAGAGAAAAGGAGACTTATGGGTCCCCTCTTCCTCCAAGGGAGGGATCTTGAACCCCCAATGAGAGAGCGCTTCTTACAAATATAAAACTAAAAGGAAATGGTGAAGAAATCCAAAGCTCATTCACTCAAGAGGTGATGTGAATAGCCCAATGAAATGGTGCTTATATGCTCCAATGAGGAAAGAGGTTCCTTGTAGGAGAATAGAGGCAACATAAGAATACAAATAGATTCTTGGAAATATAGTGCATCCATGGCCTCTTTTTGTAGCAAAGCTTTGAGGCATTATCCAACCGGTCTTTAGTATGAACAAGGGGCCCTTAGGTCTTTGACCATCACCCCACTTAGATTCAGTGTGGATTTGGGGGTCAAATCGACTTGGGAGTTGAACCAGAAGTGGGTGGGAGGCCGACTATAATCATTAATGCATCTTTCTGAAGTGTGTGCTTCTTTTTGCGTCTACAGTCATGCATCAAGTGCATGTGTTCTTTTCTGGTGTTTTCAACTAGCGCACGTGTGCGCGCTTCCTTTGCATTCTGAGCGCATGCTGATTTTATAACCAATTGTATAGTTTGTGCCTTTTGGTGATACATTTTTGAAGTTGTGTGTGAAATAATAGGTGTTTAGAGATGTTGGATTCCTGTAACCATTTGCGGATGAAATTTCAGTGATAACATGAATAACTATTATTGTTGTATTCATTCCTAATTGGTGAATATGGACATAGTGGGAATTGAATAGGTGGTTGATTCAACCATTCTCGGTATGCTTCCTCTCCTAGTTGTGCTCTCATTGCAACCTTCTCTCAGGTTGACATTGTTGTATGTTGCAACAAAATATGGTAGGTAGGTCTCTCATCATCAGAAGAATCCTAATTTCAAAACTATTGAACATTAGTACATCGATGATATTAGTAAGCACAATGCAATAATTTGTTTCTTTAAATTACATTATAACAAACAATTATTACCATCGTCGACCAAGGATTACAGTTGGAATATGGGATGTCACAATTGGCAGGGTAAAGCGGTTGTCCATTTTCATCTACCAATTGCTTGTAGTATGTTTCTCCTGATAAGACCTTCTGATGTTTTTGAACCAGTACTGGAATATTTTATGCATCTGAACTCAATTCTGAATTAGGATCCTACAAATTTGGATACAGTTTTATACAGATTGACATGGATAAAAATAAATTCAATGATATAATTGAAACATAAATAAAATAAGTTAAAATTACTGGAGATGGAAAGGGAGAACTCCACGATGGAGTTTGAGAAATATGGAATGGGATGGAATTTGAAGAATAGACCATTTGATCATATAATAAGGTTTTCTCCTTACATTTCAACAAAATTAACAATAACTTTTCCTATACATATCTAAAATAAATTTCGAGGACCATACCACAATCTGAGTTTGAATATAGTTTTGAAACCATTTTTTAAGAATAAGGCGACATAAAATGTAAAATGTATACTGAAGTATTGCAAGTCATGTGAATTCATCCTAAAAGATAATTTGAGATGAATATACTATTTCATGTGGAAATAAAAGTTAAAATAACTTTAAAAGCATTCTGGTGCACTTATAAACCACAAACACGCCAATGTGCATACAAACAATAAGCATCAGTGCATTGAAAAATCAACCACACCATGTTTCGAGATTTTGTTAATAAAAAGTAATTATATGTCTCTGGTACATCAATTAATATGGATGCACTGGTGCGTAATGTAATATTTACACACTGGTGCATCTTACATAAATGCACCGTCGTGCTGAAAAAGTAAAAAAAAATGCGATTTTTTTAAACAATTAAAAAAGACACCGACAATCGAATTTCATAAAGTCATTTAAATACTAAAAAGTTATTCACTATTTCTTTATTTTGCAAAATTTTGTAGGGAAGAGACTTGCAAGAGAGACATATGAAGGAACACTATGGAGGAGAAGAATACTTTGGAACCACAATATTATTCAAAATATGAGAATTTGAAGGGTATGGTGATTCACTCTAAACCCTTTTTCATAAAGTTTTTTTTAATATTAAGAAGGTATTCAATATTTTCATTATTTTGCCAAAATTTACGAGAGACGGATTTGGAAGAGGGACATACCGGTGAGCACTGTGGAGAAGAAGAATACTTTGAAACAACATAAATATTCAGAAAATCAGGATTTGAAGGGTATGGTGATTCACTCAAAACTTTACATTCAGAAAAAATAAAATAAAATAAATCATACTTACCTTAAACCCTTATTTTTTTTGCTTACATGAATGCAGAATTTCACCCTAGGGTTTAACTCCCTATATCACTTCAGAATTAAGGTTTTTCGTTTTATCTATTTTAGATTTAATGGGTTTGTTTTTCTATATATAAGTGTTTGGCATGTGATGCAAAGGGACCACTTATTGCATCAGATCCCAAACACGGTTGACCCTATGCCTTTTTAAAAAAAAATTAAATAGTTTTANTTTCGTTTTATCTATTTTAGATTTAATGGGTTTGTTTTTCTATATATAAGTGTTTGGCATGTGATGCAAAGGGACCACTTATTGCATCAGATCCCAAACACGGTTGACCCTATGCCTTTTTAAAAAAAAATTAAATAGTTTTAGATTTGACGTTTTGTTTTTAAATGTTTTCTAATTTTTTGGTGTGCCATTTCGACAGAAACACAACAATGTGTTTACGTATAAGGAACGCAACAATAAAGCCATTTTTTTTAATTTAAAAAATATGGGACAAAAAAAAAATATCTTCGATGTTCTCATCTAAACAACATAGAAAATCCCATCACATAGTTTTTTTAGTTTTTTCAATTTTTCTTCTCCTCGGTGTATAATTTTTCTATTGTTTTTTTTATGAATGTTTAATTTTTTTTTATGTTTTTCTTTTCTACTGTAGTCACTGTGATGTCTTCTATATATATCACACTTTTGTAATTCACAATATTTTTAAAAAGAAATTAAATTGTTTAGTGTGTGTTGTTGTATCGAAATACCCAATGTGTTTTATGTAATAAACACACTAGTGCATTTTATGTAATAAACATACCAGTGCTTTGTATATAAAAAACGCACCGTTTAGAATGATTTTTTTTCGCTGAAAATTATGTTCTTTATTTATATTTAATAATTTTTGTATTGAATGGTACATGTTGTATATCGATAAAAATATGAGTGAGAAGAGTTCAAATAAGAAAAGTTCTGGTCAACATAATGATGACACATCCATAAAACAAAAAAGGTAGGTTCTCTGTAAATTTTATACAAAATTAATATTGTTGAACTATATGTAAGTTTAACTAATATGTATTTGTTAGTGTGTGTCATGCAGGGCCACAAAATGAGGAAGTTCGATAAGATTATTTCCGATATAAGTGAAGAAGAGTGTAAAATATTGATGGAAAAATTGTAGAGGGATGAATGAGGTGAATGAAAAAATACTATTCAGTATGATTTTTTTTTTTGAATTTTCATTAACAATATAGTTAGGAATATTAGATGACATGTTTCAAACAATCTATTAATTCACATATGTTTAATTTTCTACATGAACCAACAATGAGGGAACATAATGTCATCATAACAAAACATAATTTATTAATATAGAATATGTAAATGATGATGAATTGTTCCTTAGCTCATATGGAGTGGTGTTGGAGATTAATTAAAGGGAGAATTTTTTTTATAGAACAATGAGGGATATAGTGGAACAAACATATATACATGATTTCCACTTACAATATAGAAATCAATCCATTGATTCCAAGAACCAGGTTATATTTAAACTATAGGAAGCATTTCTAGAGAAATGGTCAATGAGACCAGTCAGTCTTGCAATAGAAACAACATACAACAAGAAAAAATAATCATTCAAAAAGTAATATTCCTAAAAACACTTTTTTAGAATATATATATATATATATATATATCAATTTTGTGATATTTAGTTTTCATATATCAATATAAAAATATTTTATTGTCATGTTATTTTTTCAAGAAAATTATGAAAATCCCAAAGGACCAACAAGCTGATATCTGAAATATGTCAGGAGGAATGTCCAAAAAAGTGTACAAGGAGATGGTCAAAGAATTGGACATAATTGCATCGCAGGAGGATCTATCTCAACAAAAACGTGCTTCAAATTTATGTAATCATTGAATTTTTCTATTAGGTACAAATAGTTAATTATACATTAAATATTAACTTTCAAATATTCTCTTAGAGAAAAGAAAATAAAATGGAACTCATTATGTGCATAAAATTGGACAACAAGGAAGAAGAGGGTTGATCTCAAAGTTTGTGAGTAATTTTTATTTTCTTATAACAAATTGAGGTTTTGTTTTTGTATATTTTAAGTTTTTTTACAACAACCATCCTTGGTTGTCTTCAAACAGGCGCTAACATACAAATAAGAGCCATCAAAAAAATTGATTGACATTGGGTTAATTAAGGGTTGTGAGTATATTTTGGCATATCAAAAATTAATTGTGGAATTTGTAAGTACAATCTATGTTATTTTACTTCTATCATTTTATAATTAATGAAACAAAAATAATACTTTGTATTAAAATCTATGATTTATTATGGGGTATAAAACTTGCAGGAAACAAAGTATGGAACTGAGCCAACAAAAGAATTGTTGAAACAAGGCATGAGATTTGATTTTGAACATATGTGTATGATTCATGAGTCAATTCTTTCTTTGGAGGTACATTGCTTTTCAATTTACATTCATGTATATTATTTATTTCAATTTTCATTATTCTCACCAATGTATATAGACTCATTGCAATTTATTTTTATGTTTGTAGATGGATCTTCAAGAAGAATAAAAAAATTGAGACAATCAACCAAACATTCATCAAAATAACCCAAGACATGCAAGTAGCTCAAGCACTAACAACAGTTCCAGAGAAGAATGTTGATGAATATATTTTGATATCAATGGAAGATGCAATTGTATTTTTTTGAAATAATTTTTTGTGAAAATCAAACATTTTTGTTTAATGTAATGGACATAGTGTCCCAATTGAAATACAAGGGAT
Source organism: Picea sitchensis (assembly GCA_010110895.2). Taxonomy (NCBI): domain Eukaryota; kingdom Viridiplantae; phylum Streptophyta; class Pinopsida; order Pinales; family Pinaceae; genus Picea; species Picea sitchensis. The sequence goes on along the minus strand of SNQJ01S0029505.1, from coordinate 56,937 downwards.
TATCAATAAGTGTCCCATTTTGTATGACAAAGACCCTCTTATTCATATAATAAAATATTTTTCAATTTATTCTATTTCATTGTTCAATGTCACTATGAAATGTTACATCACTAATTAAATATATGGATGACTAAATATTATAATTAAGAGATGAAAAATTTGATGATATAACAAATTAATCCAAACATCATATCCAAATTCACTAATCAAAATGTAAGTTGTATGCAATTTTTTTGATAAATAATGGAATTAAAAAATAACAATAATTGCACTATCGCAGGTTGATGTTTATCATTGTATTTTAATTATTAATCTCATCGGTGCGTTTAAAATTAAAACTCACTCACGCATTTCATATGAAATTCACACCGATGATTTCATGTAATCAATTAGTATTGGTTTCAATATTAATTGAATACCACAAAATTATATTAAAAATTTGGCCATCGGTGCATCAATCTTATACGAAGAATCGATGCGTATGTGTTATTGATACACACTGGCACTATTGTGTTATTGACAAGCACCAAGGCTTGTTTGTTCCTGCAAATAAACTATGCTTTATATTTTTAATGTACCAGGGCATTTTTCCCTGTAACACACCGGTGCATATTATTTTATACAACATTGATGCCTTTTTATTAATAACACACTAATGCGTTCTATGCAGAAAGCCTCGGTGATTAATTATTTTTAACTCTACAGGTGTGTTTTAATATTAAATCCCTAGTTCTTATAAGACAAACTCCCTGATGCTTAAATATTTTACTGCCCCATTGCTTATAAGACAAATGCCCCGATGCTTAAATATTTTACTGCCCCGCTGCTTGACGTTAAGTGTACAATGCCAGTGTTGTACACACTGGTTCTTAATCCTTATACAAACACACCGATTTGTAAACATATTCTAACACCTCTGGCCACCCATAGTTTTTTAGTTATAATCAACTTCCGCAATAGTATTCGCAAAAACATCTTCTATCGAAAACAAATGTTGTAGCAGAGGTTTTTTTTGACAATTTTTTCTAATTTTGTAACAATAGAAACCTTCGCTATAACCTCCGCTAAAAGGTATTTTCCTTGTAGTGAGAATAGAATTTTATAATCATACTTCAAACATCTCACCCTCATAAAATTGAAGATCTGAAACATCATTGAAGTCATTTACCGAAGTAATTCTTTGTGGAGTTTTATTCATGAAATATCTCCAACAATATACAAATCTCTATTAGTCACATTCATGGATTTAAATTCTCCATTGTCATATAAGAAAACGTATTTGAAGAATACAAGAAAAAACATTGGAAACACAACCCCATGATTGGTTCATAAATACAAACATAAAGCCATCAGAAATCAGTGTAGAAGAATAAATGAAATGGAGAAGATGGATATCTCTATTTTCTGATCAGAATCTTGGTTTTATATTCATGGCTAATCCCTTCTTGTTATGATCTCCTGCCCCTCTCCTCTAATAATGCAACCTTCTCTAACCCCTTGATGGAGTCCTCTCTTACTTTTTAAAATCTTTTCTTCTAACTCCTTGTGGATGTTAGGGTTTTCTCTTCTTGAATTTTCCATATGCTTTTCTTATTTTGAAAAAATTATTTAACTGCCCTTTTTAAAGGGGGGCCTATAATTTAATTTTATGGATATGATATTCAACTTTTTAACCATGTAAACTAGTTTATATGTTATCTCCATTGTCTTATATTTTCAATGAGTCCTCGTGGGAACTATTTCAATTCTTGGATCTCAAGATACGACCTTGTGAAGTTGAAGTGTGAAGTAAATTTATTAGCATGGCATACAAAATGTTTCTGACTGTTCTTTCAATGTTTTAGAAAATTTTGGGAAATTTCAGCTCTCAATACCTATTCCATCATCTTCCTTGTTGAAATAAATTTCCAATGAGGTATATTGTTCTGCAAATGGATGCCAAGATCTCAAGCTATGGCCTCTACAAAATTGTGACTCGAGAGCCATAGATTAAATTTCTAGGCAAATGTGGGCCCTTGATCTTATTTCACCTTTTCTTTTGAAAAAAATGACTTTTTATTTAAAATGGATATCCCACATGTATTGGGATATTCGAGTCTCTATGATATATAATGAAAAGTGTAATATACACTTCTCGTGAGAAAAGAGAAGACTATAAATACTTGATAATTCGATCCCTTAGAAAATTAATGAAATAATTAAAATTTTAATTGCCCAATCATCATCCACCTCATGCCCAGTCAATGCCCAATGGAATCCTCATAATCGCCCAATCAGCATGAGTCATTAGTCCACATCATCACCACCTGTCACTGTGTGATAGGTCACTATGAGCTACCACATGTCACCACCCGATTGATTGCTACATGTCACGATTTCACTTTTTTTCATGTGTCTGCCATGTGTCACTTGGAGAGGTGTCCAAAAAACTTAGGGAAAGAGAAATATTATTAAAATAATATGGAGAGTAAGTCGGGTTACGTGAAAAATACTTGTAAAAATTCGAAGTAAGGATTTATCACCAACCCATGAACCCGTGAAGTTGTAACTCATATATTTGACTAAGTGTTAGAAGAGTTACATAGTATAAGGTAGTAAAAAGAGTTGTGAAAATTTTAAATAGAAGTGCATGATGAGGGTGGAGAAAGTCAAAGGTGCATTTTGAGTGTCATGAAGATGAGGTAAATAATAATAATCATAACTAAGTTCTTGGGAAGTATATAATAGAAATACGTGAAATATGGAAAAGGAAATGGGAAAATAAAGAAAAAGGGAATATGAGAGTGAACGTGGAAATGGCTAAATATGGAGAAGAGAGGAGAGTAAAGAATGTAAGATGAATGTCAGAGAGAAAGAGAAACAAATGACTATGTGTGGAATATGTATTAGGATATTAGAGTGGAAGATATAAAATGGTTAGGTATGAGGGAATATGAGAGTAATGAGGAAATGGAAAAAATGACTAAGTATAGAATGAGAGCATGAAGAGAGGTGAAGGGAGAGGTGAGGAGAGGTTAAGTGTGGATATGGGAGGTGAGATAAATGATTGAGTGAGGAGAGTACTTAGTCAAAATTTGGAAAATGTGAAGGAGGACATGGCACTTAGAAAAATTCTTCATAGTTCCTTTTATAGTCTCTCTATCGGACTTTTGGACCAAATTTTGAATATTTTAGGCATACGGAGTCAGATTTTGATTTAGGAAAATGTGTGACGAAGCTGATATTGAAGGATATGCAATGAAATTATAATAATTCAAAAATATTCTTCTTCTGATGTCAATGGTTTTTACTATACTAGGAGCGGGAAAATACAAGTGACTGCTTTTTTTTATCAACAAGCCTCCTTCCAGTTGGTGCTGGAGAATTGAGGGAGTTGTAGCTTCGTTCAGGTTGGTTCCTTCTTCTAGTTGGTTCTAGATAATTTTGGAAGTTGGAGCTTCTTATGAATGTAATATTTTGATATATAATAAATCATTCTATGGTTTTCTCCCATTTGGGTTTCCACGTAAAATTCTTATGTATTGTGTATGTGTGGTTATATGTTTATGCTATCTTGAATGCAATCATAAGTGATAAATTATTTATATCTTAAATGCTTACATATTGTGATTAAAAGTGGAAAAACATGCTCAATACGGATTCACCCCCCTCTCAGTATTGGTGAATATTCCAACACCTAATGCTCTATCATTTACAACGCGTCGAGGTACAAAATGTTGGTGCTACACTATAATGGTGGACCAATGCGTTAATAGTAACACATCGCATCAATTTAGCTGCGATAATTAAGTTTATCTTAGTGGTGTCCATCACTCCAAAAAATGCACTGATATTTTAAATACAATATCACCGGTAGACATCATGTTAGTGTTATGGTAAACATGGTGCATCATTGATTTCGGTTTAACAGAGGGCACCATGGATTTGTGTGCTACAAATTTTAGTGTTTCAATGCATCTTTGTTAATAAAATGAATAGGTGCTATTAAAAGCATTGAACCGATGCAGTTAAACACTCTTATTCAATGTATATAATCTTATGGGATGCATCACTTCGTGGTGTTTTTGTTTTGAGAGAGAACACCATCCTCGGGCCATATGTTCTATTGGAGGTGCACTGGTTGATTTTAAATATTTTTTTACAAAAAAAAATGATTTTGGATTTTTTAAAATACACATCATTTATATATGTAAATTTTTTATAATTTTAATTCATTTTATCTATATATATGTTCCTAAAAATATTTGTATGTGAACTAGAGATAATGGCAGCCAGAGGAGGAGTCAAAGTGGTTACAGGTTGAGACACASACATTGTTGTGTGAGTGGGAGGCCAAGGAGAGGGATAGGGATATGTAMCCTCACCCTATTTCACAACAAACACATTACCTTTTTCATGGATATTGGACTACTAAATTTTTATCAGGAGGGTACATCCCTTAGGGGGAACTTTGCATTTTTACAACAGTTGATCCTTCATTGGGTTCATGTGAGACATGGGTTTAGGGTTGGTTTTTATATGTGGTATTATCCCATAGAGGAGGATGTTTATTTCATCATTGGGTTGTCTATGAGGGAGTTGTATTTTATCCATTTCCCTGCATTATTGCTCATTGTTGCAGGAGAGACCCAACTGACATTTGTGCAGAGATATCTCAGTCCATATATTCTTTCATCTTTGGAGTTCTATGTTCGTGGTGGTCAGTTGCAGATAGGTGCATTTTAGAGACAGGACGTTAGGTGCCTGTGACATATTCTCTCCTCATTTTCACAATATATCTCTAATGGGAAACACATTAGTTTCTCTATGTTGTATTATCTAGATAGTTTATTGTAGGAGGCCCCATTGATTAGGTGGGTGATTTTTTTTTGAGACAATTTTGTCATGCATTAGATCATTGTCACTATGTTCAGTTTGGGATGAGATTCTTCCCATTCATGTCTGAGTTGTATACACTATTTTTCGAGAGGGTTCATGCCACTCAACAAATGGTATACCATTTTCCTTCTCGGACTATGTTTGATATTCATATGCGCATGTGGGGGCAGTTGACTCCAAAGAGAGGCTAGTATGAGTTTCCCATTTCTCTGATGGGAAAGGAAATATTTGATTTCTTGTTTATCAAGGATGATAATTTCCTCGATATTGTAGAGTACCCGTATACAGGGAAGATTGGAGTGGATGTCCAAAAATATAATTTACAACAGAGGAGCCACTAGATGAGAGAGGTAATATTATCATTATGTTTTGATCAATTTATTTGCATATTTTTATGTCTTATTTAATGCACATGTAATTTATTGTAGCATTTTGTTTCATTTATCTTATTATTATTATATATTGTTTTGTAGATATTGGCAGATATCTTGGGGATGGGCCTCCCCAACATGAGGATGAGGTGATGGAGGAGGCATAGGAACAACCTCTAATAGTACAAAAACCCCACATTCCATGCAAGCTAGATACAAGAGTCCGACTAGAGGTGGTGCATGATCTATGTCATTCCATGACTAGTCACATAGTTGTACTTGTACCCTCTAGAGACATATTATGGGTAGAGGATCTCTCTTCTCTACTACATAGAAGTGTTTTCCTCATGACATGATGATGTTTATTTTTCATATTGTTGGTTCCATCAACCTCATCAATACATTGATGGGTGGTGATCATGATCCCACTACCTCTATCTCATCAGTAGAGGCATACACATCCTCTACTACATCACATGGTCCTCCTCCTCCTCCCGTTTCTCCTCCACATGAGTCATATGTAGAATCTATTGATKCTCTTGCTTTCCCTCCACATGTGTTTGAACCTGCATCCAAATTTTATACTCCTCCTCCTCCTCCTCTTGTTTCCCCTCCACATGTGTCTGAACCTATATCCATGTGCAATCCTTCTCCTCCTCCTATTGTTTCTCTTCCACATGCATCATTGTATTCAATTGACCCTCCCCCTCCTCCTCCTCTTGTGTCACCATTCACCAATCATTGTCTTTCTCCTAGTCCACATGTGTCATCATCCATTGATCCCCCTCCTCCTCCTCTTCCTCCAAATGTGTCACAATATTTTGATACTTTGGACACTATGATCACATTGGGTATTGTTCATGCACATATTCATGAAATGATATAGAGACACTTGATAATGCACTTTTTCAAAAAATTGTTTCTAAGATAGTTGTTCTTGATAGAGGCTTTACCTCTGGTAAAAGAGATATTGATGCACTTGGCTCTGGTGGTGGACCTAGCTAGTAGTGGTATTGATTGACATTTGCATTGATTGTTTTATATTTGACTAGAGATCTATATATGAAATGTTTATTACAGATGTTTTTGATATGTATCTTTGACATGTATATTCATTTGTTTGTCGCTCATGTATATTATGTTTTTCATATAATGTTGTGGTTTTTTTTGTTGTTTGATTTATAAAATGTAGTATGAGTATGCTAATGATGAACACTGCCAATGATTTCTCTGTTTTTAAGTGAAATTTGATATGTATCACTCATTTAAATGTATAGCTTCCATATAATATTTAACTTTACTTTTATGAAAGTGTTTAATTTGGATTGTGATTGCAACAATATATAACCATTAATTTCATATAATGTTTAAATTCCATATAATATTTAATGATATATTTGGAGAATGCAAAATGAATGATTAATATAAGTTTATATGATTATAAAACTAAAGGATGGAGAGGATTAGGTGAAGGCCATGATAGTTGCACTAGTTAAGGTGGGGAATGCAATCAAAGTTGGTAATGCCAACACCACAAGTACTGTAGATGTTGCACGGAGTTATTTTGTTGGAATTTTCCTTAGAAGTTCCATCAAAGTAAGTATATATTTATTTGAATTTTGATTTTCTCAAACAATAAAAAAATTGAGGTTTGAATATTTTTTAATATCTTAACTTTTTGTTAAATAAAATATAATTTAAAATAAATATTTACTGTTGTATGACACCAACTTTGTGACATATATGAAACCCTCCTCTTAAACACCTTGACATCTCGATAAGCCACCAAACTCAATTTCATTCTCACTAATTTTGCGGATGTGTCAGAAATGGCCCTTAACCTTGATAAATCTAATCTCTACTTCTTCAACATGCTAGTCATTGTCCAAAATCATATTTCCTGCCTCCTAGGTATACCCAAGAGCTCCCTTCCATCCAATTAACTCGGCATACCCGTCAAAGGGGCACCTACATGTTCCATCTCCTGGGACAATCTGCTTCTCTCCATTTCCAATAGACTCAACAGCTAGACCTTCAAACCTCTTAATATCACAGCTCGAATGGTGCTCCTCAAGTCAATATTGCAATCCTTTCCAACCTACCTATTCACAGCCCTAGCAACACCTAAGTCTGTCATTCGAGCCATTAGAAACATACAACTCAACTTCTTATGGAATGGGCACCACCTTGATAAAAATTGGGCTTTAGTGGGCTAGGATAAGCTTTGCAAGCCCAAAGCTCTGGGGGGATTAGGGATTCGTGACCTAGGAAAACTTAATCAAGTTATGGGAGATAAAATGTGGTGGCGATGGCTTAAGAACCCTACAGAACTATGGGCACAAATTTGGAAACATAAATATGCCTTGACCACCCAAGCAGATCAACTAATTAGATTCAACGAACAGATTCAGGGATCCAATATTTGGAGCATGGCCTGGCTCAACAGACAATTGGTCCAGAAATATGCATTCTGGGAAATTATGAATGGGAAAAGTGCATTGTTTTGGTAGGATTCATGGAAAAAACAAATGCCTCTAGCCACTCTAGAATAAATTAACCCCCCTCGTCATTCATTGCCACTTGACATCCTCAGATGGGTTAAGGATCTTTGGAGAATGTCTGACAGGAACCTGTCATGGCGCAAATGGAAGCCAGAACAACTGGAGCTACACCTCCAAAAGGAAATGTATCTCCAAGCCCGGTGAGCCTACATAAACCATAGGAAAATCTCCACTAGGGTAGGCCCGAACATTCTCAGATGGGGACACTCCACAACTGGCAATTTTTTGGTCAAAGAAGCCTACTACTTGCAGGGGAACTATCAAGATCACGCTAAGGAGAGTATCTGGGGAAAGATATGGAATTCTACACTTTATCCTAAAGTGTCCATTTTCCTCTGTCTCACAGTTCAAAACCACATCCTCACCCGAGACAATCTAAAAAAGAGAGGTTTCATAGGCCCATCAATCTGCCCCCTTTGTCAACAAGAGGAGGAAACGATGGAACACCTTTTTAACCATTGTCACTTCAGTAAAAAAAATTGAGATCTAGGGTCTCAAACAATGCATCATTCCAATAGAAACCGAAACAACATCAACGACACCATAGAAAATTCGGACTCACTCACTTATCAGAACCCAATTCTAGCTCGCATCTGAAAACTCCTTCCAGGCTTCACCCTCTGGCAAATTTGGAAGGAAAGAAATAAAAGAATATTCCATTCGTAGGCCTTGCCTCCCACCTCTACTTGGGATAGAATCATGAATCTAATCCGAGAAACGATCAAAATAAAGCAATGCAAAACCGAGGTCTTAAAGTGCAGTCTAGATGAATGAATTATTCTCCAAAACGGACACCTCTACCTGGCTGACACTCCCACTTCTGTAGTGGCCAAATGCCCCACTAGTATCCCGACCACTTGGACCCCCCCACCAACTTCAATCATAAAGATTAATTTTTATGGGGCTTCAAAAGGAAATCCGGGCCTAGCGGACTATGGGGAATCCTCAGGAAATCAAATGGAGAAATCCTCCACCTAGTAGCAGGTTATATGGGATTCAACACAAACAATGTTGCTGAGTTCTGGAGCCTCCTATGAGAAATCAAGGTTGAAACATAGAACCATTACAACAATATCATTTCGGAGGGGAATTCCCATATCATAATCCAACCCATAATCAAAATTCTTCATGGAGAACACCCCTTGGATGTTTCACCTAGTTGGAGAATTTTAGGACTTTTGGAGGACTTTATCTCCCTCTTACAGCCTAGCCTTACCATCATCCCCTCTCACATGAAAAGGGATGCAAATAAAGTAGTATATTTCCTGGAAAATGAAGGAGTGGCTACCATGTTCGAGCTGATCCACTGGAATTCCCAAACTTCACCTCGCTTTTAACTCTCAGACCGATGCCAAGACTTAGCCAATATGGACTCTCCAACCCCAGATGGGGTGACATGTATCACACAAGGGACACATCACACCATACCAATCCAAGCCATAAATATGGTAGGTTGGCTCCCATCCCCTATCCATTAAGTATGGGAGACCACCTTAACTGCCAGCCAAAATCCATGGGACTGATCCCTCACGTGAACATACTGGAGGCAAGGAAATTCAATCCCTGGGGGGTGATAATGGAAGTCGTCATGTCACACCTCCTTTTTATCACCTAGCATTGCACTAGCCCTCTCCATTTCTCCTTCGTCCTACACCAGGTAAGCAACTTAGTGCTCTAGTGTATCCATTGCAAAACCTCCTGTAATTTTTCCATTAGATTCACCTTCTTTATGCCACGTGAGAGAGGTAGGCTGCGTCATGGCCCTTCCTAGTATAGTATATCTATGAGACAGAGGCAACAACATAGGCTAGAGTGGGTGCTCTCCATGGCCCACACTCAGATAATTCAGACAACACGAAGAGGAGGGATGGCCTAGTCACCTCCAATGGATTATGTGGAGGAGGGCATTCCGGAGGAACCCATACAGATCCCTCCAGAGTCTCTTCTCTTCACTATTCCATAGAAATGGTAACCTCCAAGCAGCTTCCTAGTGGAAGACACTAAGCCAACCACAACAGCTCAGCAAAACACCAACACCATGGAGGAAAATAAGGAGGAGTTCCACATCTGCTTCATCAAGGAGGAGTTCATGGAGGAACTTCTCCACATGGCCTCTCAAGATGCCACATTTGCAGTGGGCTACTATCCTTCCAGAGCCACGGTGAGAGAAAAGGACCCCGGGAAGGAGCATAGGGATGGAGCGTGACATCGGAGCACCAGGAAGGACCAAAGGATGGAATGAAGGAAAGTAAGGTGGTGAGGTACTTGTGCCACATCATATCTTGAATGTATCAGAATAGTGGCATGCCCCCCCACCCTTCTTCCACCCGGGACAACTAGATTTAGTGTTTGACCTGAGAATCCAGATGGAAGACCAGGTTTATCATGGAAAACGTATGCACCAATGCATCGATATGTTGTATGAATCTTTCTCCAATGCGCCATCCAGGAAAATATGTCCGACTTGTGAAAGACCTTATGCTCTGCTAACTCAGAACAAACTGCACAATGAAGACCCTGACAAGGCTACTTCTGGCACCAACAATTAATTATTTGGCTTGGATTTATTTCTGGTTCTAGTTAGGTATCAGTTCAAACTCTTTTATGTTTAGTCTAGTTTCAATTTCACTTTTCATGGTTAATGTAAAGAGTACAGGCCGCCACCTATCCTGGTTTCCTCCGGGCAAGGCAGATGGTGGTCCACCTCTTTTTGACATGGACATCCAAGGCTTCCAATTGTTCTGGTTTCCACTAATTTGGCGGAATAGCTGGTAGCCTAAGGACATATGTCTTTTTGCAGGTGATATAATATAATAAGATCTTCCCCTCTTTTTATTTAAAAAAAACTTTGTGAAATCTAAATTAATGCTTAGTAATTCAAAGGTTAACATGAACATATTTTGATACAATGAAACATAAATTTGATATAATAAACAATAAATATGATAATGAAAATATATCAAAACCACATCTTATGCTTGTACATCTATTTGATTTATTTTCGATATGGTGGTTGTAAATGGTTGTTAACTTTTTGTATCCAACATAATTATACAATCAAGGAATAAAAACGTAATTGTCCATTATAGATACCCATAATAAAAAGACACATCCACAATATAAATGTCCAAGAAAATCATATACAAATCAATGTTCGTTGCCATCACCCTGATTATCTTCCTCACTTTGCATTGTAATATTGTTGTTCTCAAAACATTTTTTATATCTCGTATCATGTCTCAGGACAAACCACCAATCCCCATCCAACACATCTGGGTAAAAAAACACTTGGTTGCAATGTTTTGGGAAAACATAAGTCTCCTTAATTTCAACCCACATTTTTTTAGAGTTAATACATATTATATTACTATCATGATATTCCTTTACATTTCTTCAGTCGAAGGTATCCCACCACTTGAAACAAAAAAATAACACATTGAAATGATGAAAATTCCACTTGCATGATCTCTTGTATCTTTGTAATGTAACATAACTTCCCCTCTATCAAGTTTTCATCACAGTGGCTAACATCACTAAATTGGTGAAACTCCACCTCCACTCCACAATCTTGTGTGATGTGGCCTTCATCAACATACTCAGTGAAAAAATGATGTCCATATGCCCACATATATGGGATGAAATGCACCAGTAAAAAATTGAACAAAGGGTGGTGTCATATGTCTAATAACCGAAGCATTAATAAAAACATAATACATGTTACAATTCAAATGTGAAATATTATAAATGTAAAGTGTTAGTCAGAGAGGTTATTATAGAGTTGTTGTACCCAATCCTTATGTTTAGTGCATCCATATCTTCTCCATGTGGGTTACGACTATACACCACATACTTATCTTGTATCTAGTTAGCCATCCAACTGTTGGGACATATTTTTGACATATTTTCTTTAAAATGATTAGGATAAGGAATGATTCTACCATTCAATCATCTAAATTATTTCCTGTCATTGTCCCATTTCCTTCTTTTCTCTTCATACAACATGACACATGGTCGTATTTCCTCTCTGTTGTAAAGAACAAATTTATTGATGTAATCAAAATTTATAAATTCGTTGATGTACAAAACAATTCAAAACAAATAGCATGGGATGAAATATATGTGTGTGTGTGTGTGTATTATTAGCTTCAATGTAAATTATTTCTTTGTACTAAATTGACAAATATAACCGACTTACTCTTTATCAACCACCTTTTTTCATTTTTTTGGAGTATCTTCTCTTCCCTTTTTTCCTCATATTGATGGTTTTCCAAAACGAATTCCCCTTATATGTCATCAATTTTCTTGAAGAACTCACTGACATAATAGAATGACTCATATACTATGTACCCCTATTCCATAGATCCATCTGGTTTTTTCCTTTGTCGAACAAACCCCTTCAATTTTTTCATGTAACTTCTTGGCACAGGGGCAGACCCAGGGTTCAACGCTACAACAATGCACCAACAAAGCCCTAAATATGGGCCCTTTCGGCAACACCTACGAAGCATATGAAGTCTCACTCGAGGTAGAGGCAGGGGTGGTTGCAGGACTCCAGTGTCTGCAAACTTAGCTAGGACATAGATCTATGATTCTATTCACTTAACAGAGCACTTCAACAATATATTTATCAATATCTAGTTCTTAGTTACAACGCAATTAAACCCTAATCACAGCGTAGTGGTCAACCAGATCTGGCATCTAGCAACACTTAGCATGACGAAGCAGATCAGATCTTAACAGATTCAACACTAAGCATATGTATATATGTCATATCTAACATTCATCCATGTTATTAAGCACATAGAACTAACATATCTATCTATCATTCATCTATGTTAATCACTAAGAAATAAACATCAATACATCACACAAAGCAAATAAACACAACATATACATGGTTCACCCCCACCCTGGGGATACGTCCATGAACTCTTATCTTATTTATTAGCTTATTCAATAGGTTACATGCACAGAGCCATGAAAACCCTACTCCAGATAGGACATGATATTTGCATAGCTCTCTAGATAATCCTTCCCCAAGCTAGGTTACAGCACAAATCCTTCTCCAATTACTTGCACTCAGCTCTGCAAGTCTCACAAAGTATGCACAAAGCACTTACACTCTTGATCACACAGATCCAACTCTAGCACTCAGCCATTCATTCAAATAGATCAAACACTAGCACTTAACACACCGGCCTCTTCTTACATCACCTAGATACTTATTTATACATACAAAATAGGCCTAAGCATGGGTGAACCCATGGGTTGACATTCCCATACCTGTTACATAATCCTAAATCCCAAAAAGGGCCCTAAAAGGGGCTGAGATCTTGCGATCTCCGTTTCATCTTACGCTCTGCCTTCAAAGGCATGTTGAAGTCCCAAAATTAGGTCAAACATGACCAAGAACCTTCAAAACTTGTTCAAGGGACATTAGGACCCCAACACTCACCTGAGACGCATCCTGAGTCACTCTGATTGGACTAGTTCTGCTTCAAAATCCTCGATCTTGGCTCCAGCTGCTTCAACTTCTTGTTGTGCTACAACCTCTTGTTCAGTGAACTCTTGTATGTCTGGTTCATTGATAGGTCCCTTGAGGCATTGTTCAGTTGTAGTGACAACTTTCTTCAGTTCCTCTCCTCGACCTTCGATTTCTGTGAACAGTTGGTAAGCCTCATCCTATATAAGTTTGAGCCTCTAAGTTACTTCAATAACTCTTCTCTTAATAGTATGGACCTGCTGCTGGGCAGTGAGTTGTTCTTGGGATAGCTTCATTCTTTCCATAGCTGACAGGGGCTTGAGTTGCATTTGTATTGTCTCTACTTGATAATTTTCTTCCTGGAGCTATGACTCTAATGCCTTCAATTATGGATTCTTAGGTAGTTTCTCGTAGGTATGGGCACTGTGATCACTCATTTCCTTTCATTCCAGGGAAAGGGATTTAATTCTCTCAACTACACTTCAAGCAGTTGCTTCTCTTTGATCCCTCACATCCTACGGGGTGTTGGGAACTATACAAAGATCTAAGTTTGTGATTCATTGTTGTAGCTGCTAGATAGCTTCTGCGAGCACGAGCTGCTCTACTTGATATGTGTGAATGTCTTATTTCTTGTATTTCTAAGCACATCCGCAGAGAAATTCTCACGTTCTTTGCTCTTTCACTTGGTGCTCACAGGCAATTGTTCTTTCTCTTACTACATCTGAGCTTTCTAGGTCTTCCAAACTTGGCACAGAGAAACCTTCTCTTATTACGCAGTGTGTTGTTCTGTGTCACCTTGTACTTCCAAGGTGCAGGTATCTTTTCTACTTATTATTGTTTTGCGAAGAGATGATATTTGGATGCATCAACTAGTTTTTGGAGTTGGGTTGGCTCATCCCCAACTCTAGTTCTCTGATGGCGGGGGCACAGTGGAAACTGCGCAACTAGAGTGAAGGGACTCTTGTACCCCTCAAAAATTGACCTTAAATTGTCGTACATTTCCTTCTGCTTATCTTCTTGTTTCTCCATGATTTCTAGTGAAGCATGGTTGAGGGGATGATATGATGAAATCAAAGTCATCAATAGTAAGCACGGTCTTCATGTGGTCCCGCGGTGGCTCTTGATTTCTTCGGGGAAGAAGGTTTGGGGGATAAACCTTACTCTTCTTCAAGGGATCGACCTCATCTCTGAGGAGGTGTTACTTCACCTTGATTTTGTTCGACTCTTATGCCATTTATTTCTTCATCCTCACCCCCCTCGATCAGGTGATATTGAGGCAGTCTCGCGAGAGCCTTTGCTTAGGTCTTGGACTTTTTCGGTATTCTTCATTTTGATGGGTCAAGTTATTTATCATACCATGGATTTATAGGCTGATCGAGGGGTGGACATCTCTGCGGTCTTTGGAATAAGGAGGGTATGTCGACCGGAGTCCTTAGTGATCTCCTCAAGATCATCTTCCATAAGCTTGTAGTACGACTGCGGTTATTTCCTTATGTTCATCGGATCACGTTGTTATGTAAATGAAGTGTGGATCTGCATAAAGGAAACTTCATCGAGAGTGAGAACCACCCTCATGGGTGTTTGGTGTCATGCAAGGATATTCTTCTATGGCTCTCTTCAGAAGGCGGAAGGTGATGCATTATGAAAACAACGTTCAATGTACACTATTTTTTATTCATGTCGCTCGAATACCAAAGTGTTGCGAACTTCACAACAAGAGGTTCGAATGGTTCAATATCTGGGAAGGTTGCACCTTTTGGCATATCGAGGAAAAAAATCGACCAGGATCAGCAACCGACTGAAATGGAACTCGTAGCCTTGATCCTAAGCTTTGCAAAAGTCTATCTCCAAGCCCGATTGACTGGGTACTTCACCCAGTTCATCGTAATCGCTACGCACTTTCCCACAAGGTCAACAACAAAGCATGTGACTTGTGCTGGTATGTTCTTTCTCACTAACTTTCCAGATATTAAATGAAAGGTGAGGTGCACTGATCCGTTCTGGATGGAGGCTACTTTGTAGCCTGGGTTACCTCAACATCACCATATGTATCCTTGATTGTTTGTGCTAGTGCGCGGTCTATGGATTTTCCTGGAAAGAACTCCTATGGATTGTGTCCTTGTATAATTAATCTCATGATCCTATGGATCAGCGTCCGAACTGGTGCAATAAAATGGTTTATCCATAAGTAGCCACCATGGTAATACGACATCACCATATGTATCCTTGATTGTTTGTGCTAGTGCGCGGTCTATGGATTTTCCTGGAAAGAACTCCTATGGATTGTGTCCTTGTATAATTAATCTCATGATCCTATGGATCAACGTCGGTTCGATTGTAATAAAATGGTCTAGCCATAAGTAACCACCATGGTAATACGAGAGAAATATTTTGACACAGGCATTGACTTCCTAGTGCCTTCCGAAGTGTGGGATCTTCATTACGTTTAACAGGGTGGACTGCGCAAGGTTCATCATCCACGGTTGAGATATTATCTTTGAGTTCTTCCCCTTCATATTGGTTAGGTACTTATACAGGGTGAACATACTGTATTTTTTGCGATTCCAAGGTTGAAGTCACTAAAATTCAATACTGTGATCTTTTCCTGATGTGCTCGAACTGCGCGTATCCCCTTCGGGAGGTATGCAGTAATAATGGAATACTCAAAATCTCTTGGCATGCTATCTTGACTCACTGCACCGGCTAGAGGCGGGATGTAATCGGGCAATATGGATGGGATCAACTTCACATTAGCTAGGTCATCTCTGTTTTTGGTTCTCTTTTCTGCTAATGGTTGGGATGATCTGGCTCCGTGAGCAGTCAATGGAGAGGCTTGCACTCCTCTCATCAATTATGCTTGAATACTTGTAGACATTTCTCTTTCAGTCATTATGTCAATGAGAACTTCCTTGACAATTTTCTCCGGAGCACTAAGCTTGTCCGACATGCACGCTAGTGGTTGAATATCTTGGGTTCAAAAAGTAACAGGTTAATGCAATGATATGACTGGTAATAGCACGATGATCACTGTGAGAAAGAAACTAATCTACGGGCTCATATTCATGGTTAGAAAAGGTTTTCTCGTTGCATGGTGCGATGGGATAAATAGGCAACCTGTCAACAGATCTCTTACAACATTTGCAAAACCTTCATTAACTCAGTTCTATCCATTATGGAGTGGTCCCAACGGTCTGGTGACGGAATTTCTGATCATAAATTCCTTTCTACCCGTTCGGGTCATCGTTCGAATGGTTATACTATCCCTAATGGATATATTGCCTTGCCATGGCGAAGTGCCATGTGACATTGTTTTGATATTCCGATGAAGCTCCAATTTTGAAAATTTTCCTTCTTTGAAGTTCCCTCGGGAACCTTTTGTAACTTTTCAATCTTATCTCTCTTCTTATTTAGTTTTCTATCCTTCTTTACAATGAGCTTCATCTCAAAATTCATTTTTCCATTCTAATTCCTATCTTATTTTAGCAGATTAACTTCGTGTTGTTGAGATTCTTTCCTAGAAATCAGGGGTAGTACTTCATCTATATCTGGAATAGGTACTTCAGTCTTATGTGGGTCTTCCAGTGTTCTTCCTACTTCGACATCCAAGTCTCTAGTTTTAAATAGATTTTCTCAATTCTCTTGTTCTTCAATCAAGTGTGTGATCCTCCTAGTCATGAAATCTTTCAACTCTTGCTTCTTCTGCTCCAGGATGTCTTCTTCTTTTCTTCTGTCCTGATCACCTTTAATCCAAGGTTTTCCTAGTATCATAGTAAATGGATCATTGTGCTCAATAAATTTAACAACTTCAAATTCCTCCTCTGTCGAAGTTCATTGGCATCCATAGATATCTGGGTGAGCTTTCCACATAGGTTTATCAAATTTCCTCTAAATAAACCTATTCCTCCCATTGAAGGTGTTAGCACTATGAATCACCTTCATATTGCATGGAAGGCACGACGAATACCTATCAGGTTATATGTGAATGTAAGAGTGTTTTAAGGGGTCAAATCGAAAAGACTCAAAATGATAATGTTCCAACTCAGAAAACAGGGCTAGCATGCACCAACAATCAAGGTCATGGATAACTTCAATCAATAATTGGGAGTGAGTACGAATAGAGGGAAGACTTCAATGAGAGGAATGTAGGGGTTGCTGTAAACATCAAGTCTACAAACAACCTAAGGAGGAAAGATTCTTAACACAAGATCTTCTGGAGTTCAGAAATTAAGGAAGCCAAAGATAAATCATGATAATATAATGATCAAACATACACCATAATATCACCACAACCATTCATGTGAATCATTCAAAGCATGAACACTTTAGCATCAAAAGCAAATAAGCTAAAAGAGAAGATGATTTCTATTAACCAAGATGTCTTAAATCAAGTACATAGCCAGTTCATAGTGACTTCATCAAAATATTACAATATAAGGGAGCCTTGATCAACCATCCAAACCTACTAAAGAATTTCATCTATCTATTTATAACAAAAGGGATGCAACAACTGGAGGTATGAGCTACCCTCCTTCCCATGAAAATCTCTAAGAATTTATTGCATCCAACTACTTGATCAACAACCTATGCTATAAAATAGGAAAGTGTTGGTGACTAATACAACTAATATTCAAACTAACTTGATCCCTGTTTGCTACAAAACTCCTTTTTTTCCATGTGTCCTTCAAGAGTATGTGGTTGTCATCATGCTGCCAGCTGTTGTTTCTACAGTTCTCTCCATCATTAGCTATCCAAAAATTTGTTAGCTTGACCCTCCTAGATCCATGGTATTTATTGGTAGCCTCTTTGGGTAGCACTTTGAGTAGCGCACTTTGTAGTGCCTTCACCAAATTTTGTAAGATTTTGTAGCGCACTTCAAAACTAGGCTGGGAGAAAAGGTAGTGCCAAACCTTCCTACCCCCTGTGCAAAATTTGGTCTCTGGAAGATTTTAGGTAGCGAATTTCGGTAGTGCCACTTTGGTGTGTCTCTGTGCAAATTCCATCTCTGCCAGAAATTCGGTAGTGAATTTAGGTAATGCCTATTGTGTGTCTCTGTGAAAATTTTAGGTAGCACCATAAAAAACACATCACCTCCATCTTGGACATGTGAAGAGAAAGTAGAAACTTTGAGTAGTATCAGCACCATGATCTTTAGGTGATTTAGCAGCACTATAGGTAGCACACCAGTAGAACACCAAAAATAGACTATTTCATAGTGCCATAGTGTTACGGAATGTCTACATTCTTACTGCTAAAGGAGTTAGTTCTTCATAAAAATCCCAAAACTCTGAACAATAAGCAATTAGAACCCTGTATAGGTGTAAGAGGTTATTTTTCAACAATAGTTTATCTTCACAAAAAGGAACCATCCTAAAAAATGGGGCCCACCTTTCACCAGCTACTTCGTTACCCTGACACTTAGCCTGACACTCTTTCTTGTAGGAGGAGGATCCTCATTTGGCACAACAGGATTCGTCCTTTTAGCAATGTAAGGCTTCTTCAGTGGATCTAGGCTCTTCTTGACTGTTGGTGTCTCCTTTTCAATAGCAGCTTCAACCAATACCTGCAATTTTCTTTGAGCCACTTCATCTTGAAAATGTTGCAACTCTTCTTTGAGCTTCTTGTTCTGAGATTGAAAGCCTCTTCTCTTCCTATAAAGGTTTTTGAGATACCTATGAAGGGGATGGGCCTTTCTTTCCGCAAACCTTTCCAGGTCAAGGGTGTGCCCATAGCCATCCATGAGCTCCTTCATCTTAACTCTGTCAGACATGGATTTTGTTTTCAACTGATCCACCTCCTTCCTAGCATCCCTAAGTTGTCTTATTAATCTTTTGAATTTCTAACTGTCAGGTGGAGTAGTGACATGCACATTCTCAATAGGAATTTTCATGGTCTCCTCTTCCTGCTGCATGGGAATTTCCTTGTCTGTCTCGTCAGACTTCTTGATACCTTTTCCTTTATCTTTCTTATTTTGCACAGGGGTTTCTTCTTTCCTTTCCAGAGGATTTTCAATTCCTTTACCCTTCTTCTTTTTTAGAGGGGTTTCTTCTTTCCTCTCCACAGGATTTTCAATGCCATTACCCTTCTTCTTTTGTAGGATAAAGGCTTTTGGTAGAGACTGTTCTTCAAAAACCTATTTAGGAACTGATGATCTTGTGAAAGGTTTCCTTCCCTTGGTATTGGATGTTGGAGGCAAAGAGGAGAAGTGTAGCTTCTTCCATTTCTTTGCTGCAGTTTTAGTAGTAGAAGGAACTTCTTCTAACTCTAACTCTTGTGGAGGAGGAGGTGAGAATTATCTTTGTGGGGAATGGCAAGCTTCCTCCTCAGTTCCTATGACCTTGTTGATGACCTCTGAAACTTGAATAAGAACTCTTCCCTTTCTCTTCTTGCTAGTACCTTCTTTAGCAACATTGGTGGATGATAAAGGGATTGCATTCTATGATTGAGGAGTGACTGTTATATCCAACTTGAAGTGGGAAGAAACAATAAAATGTTCCCATGAGATATATTTCTTACCTAGTTCTTCAAAGACTAGCATTGTAATCAATCCAAAGTGGAATATGCTAGTATCCAAATCCTTATATTTGGATTGAATCCTATCTGACATCTTACCTATGATCCTTAACAAATAGTAGGGAATATTCATTTCAGTTTTACCAGGAAAGTGCAACAGAAGCCTTATATGGTACTAGTACAATGTGTTAAACCTACCTCCACATGTAAAGTATCTCTAAATGATCTTCAATATCCTGTCAAACTGCTCAATCAGCTAATTCCTTGGCACACCTTTAGACAAATCACTGGCTTGATGTTTCAGCTTAAGGAAATCTTTGGCATAGACTACATTCAAAGCCATGGATTTAAACCATTTCTCACCTGTGATAGGGATTCCTGTTGCAGCTGAAATAGAGACCTCAGTCACCTCAAATTCTAAATCCCCTACCTTGGTTCTCCTACCATCAAAATGTAAGGAAAATTGCCTTGTCACCTCAGGATGGCCTCTTTTCATATTCTGGCAGAAAGAGAGGCATCCCACTCTTTGAAAAACTTCTCTAGCCATGGGATCTGTCTCAAAAATATGCATATCCACAAGTTCAATTATAACTATATTCCCCCCCTTGTGTGACCGAAGCTTATTCATCTGGGTATCCCATAGCTTAGGATAGGAAACTATATGACTATAGAAGAATTGTGTGTCTTGGGACCTAAGAATCCGGAGCTTCAAATGGACAAAGGCACTTTACAAGAACTACATAAGCAGACTGATTTCTAATAAGCTAAGACTTAGTTGTGGAAATCCCTCCCTTAGATTTGTGCATGTATTGAAATTTTAGATAGTGAGAGGGTACTTTGTAATTGGCCTTTTGAAGTTGGGTAGAAAATGCTCGACACAAATGTCAAAGGAAGTAAGGGAGACCGTGATTACCCAATGCGTATGTGGGATATAGTTGTTTAGATGTTGTGAGATCAGTAGCTATGTTGGGTGGATGTATCAGACTTTGACATACAGGTGGTGAAGTTCAGTAGCTATGGTGGGCGAATGTATCAGACTTTGACATACAGGTGGTGAAGTTCATAGGTTTTAAATGGGAGGAGACAAGGATAGAATGATGTGAAGAAAGGTCTCCCTCAACTATGCAAGCCCGATAATCCAAAACTCTAAGCGCTAACTCTCTTTGAAAATTTATGTGAAGAGGAGGAAACATGGGATACCTGTGGAATAAACACTTGTTTGAAGCCTTAGCTATATTTAAGGACAAAGTCACGAATAGCCTAGCCTTCGAATATACCTCAGCATCAGATCTGGAAACACTGTTGTCGATTGGTCAGAACTGAGATTTTGCGCAGCACAGTAATCTTGAGTTTTTCAAAATCACAAACTGTTATCAAAGATCATAAATATGAGATATTGAAGGCATCTTTTTAACCAACTATTGGCGCTGAAAACAAGGAAAATAACATCAGCGATGTAATCATAACTCAAGATGGAAAATGATGAATGGGAAAGGCGCTATGGAAACTCCTGATGAGTGGGCAACACTCCAATTCGAAAAATGATTGGACAGGTAATCAAAGGACAACAAGTCATGGCTACGAAGGCATGAATGAGGATAATGGTCTATCAAACTAATCTAGCCATGGAGAGGATCGATCCTAGTGACAAATCATAAGGGGGGATCAAAATTAAGTTATGAACAAAAATGGTCCTAAGTCCAAATTCACATGAAGAGAAAAACATAAGTCATGACTTAACACTTTATTTATCAAGGGGGTCCTAACAAACAAAATTTTAAAAGGGGTGAAATTAAAAAAAAAAAAAATCTAAGTCTTAGGAAAAAGATGGAAACAAGCTAGAAAACCCAAGGCAACTTAGTGTGATAACAGAAGGAATCATAGCAGGCTTTCCTAAAATTTCCCAAGTTCTTTTTGTTATGATATTCACCTGTATTTCCTCATCTAGAACACAGTCAACGTCGAAGTCTCCTATTCTTGCTTCAATGCATTATTTTTCTTTGAAGACCTCTGATAGACTGATATGTGGATGATCATTCAGGGTTTCTTTCATCTGTAGCAATACTTTCTCTGATTCTTTCTGGGGTTCTGCCATAATCTCAATTGCTTTAATTTTCTCGTGGCCTTCTTGTCTCATATTTATCCTTTCAACCTTAGCAATCATTCTAGGGAAATCCAAAACATCATGGTCCAGAGCTTTGCAGCAGAGGCAACTAGGTCTTCTTCTAGGTCATTCCTTAGCAGGATGTCCTGGCTTTCTGCAACTGTAATAAAGAGTTAATCCTCTCTTTCTCTTAAATGGTATCCAACCTCTCTTGTAATGTGCACTAGGATTATGGTAGCTAACCTGCAACAAATTATTTCTAGGGTCTTACATCCATTTGTTAGGCCAAACATTCTTTCTATGCATGGGTATAACATAACTTTCACTATTCTTATCAGATCTACTCATATCAAATCTTCTTTCTTCTATCAGTGCCCTATTTTTCAAGCTAGGAAAAATCTTATCAAACATGCCTAGATACATACTTTAGAAACAAAAATTTCCACTAATCTTACTTCTATAGAGAACACAGCTTCCAGATCTAAAACTTTTCACTATTCTTACCTTTTTCAGAGCACAAATCATTCAGATCTTACCTCTTTTATTCAGATCGAACTTATTTTATTTTGCATAGAGCTTCACAAACTAAGTAGAGTACTGTACACTAGAGCGACAGATCTACACATAGAGATTTTACACTTTCAGGTCAGATCTTTGCACAAAGTTTTTTCTTTTCTCGGTTCCCAGAAATCATAGTTTCAGGTCCCAACAATGGAACCATTTTTTGGCACAGGGGTAGACCCAGGTTTCAACGATACAACAACGTACCAACAAATCCCTAAGTATCGGCCCTTTCGGAAACACTTGCAAAGCATATGAAGTGTCACTTGAGGTAGAGGCAAGGGTGGTTGAAAGACTCCAGAGTCTGCAACCTTAGTTGGGACACAGATATGTGATTCCATTCACTTAACAGAGCACTTCAACAATATATTTATCAATATCCAGTTCTCAGTTACAACGCAGTTAGACCCTAATCACAACACAATGATCAACCAGATCTGGAATCTAGCATCACTTAGCATGACGAAGTGGATCATATCTTAATAGATTCAGCACTAAGCATATGTATATATGTCATATCCAACATTCATTCGTGTTATTGAGCACATAACACTAACATATCTATCTATCATTCATCTATGTTAAGCACTAAGCAATAAACATCTACATTTCACAAAGCAAAGAAACACATCATATACTTGGTTCACCCCCACCCTGGGGCTATGTCCACCAACTCTTCTTGTGTTTATTAGCTTCTTCAATAGGTTACATGCATAGAGCCATGAAAACCCTACTCTACATAGGAAAGGAGATCTGTGCAGCTCGTTAGATCCTCCTGCCCTGAGCTAGGTTACATCACAAAGCCTTCTCCAGTCACTTGCACTCAGCTTTGCAAGTCTCACACAACATGCACAAAACACTTACACTCTTGATCACACAGATCCAACTCTAACACTCAGCCATTCGTTTGCATAGATCAAACACTAGCCCTTAGCACACCAGCCTCTTCTTACATCACCTAGCTACTTATTTATACATACAAAATAGGCCTAATCATGGGTGAACCCATGGGCCGACATTCCCATACCCATTACATAATCCCAAATCCCAAAAAGGGCTGAGATCCTGCGATCTCTACTTCGTCTTGCGCTCTACCTTCGATAGCCTGTCAAAGTCCCAAAATTAGGTCAAACATGACCAAGAACCTTCAAAACTTGGTCAAGGGCCAACATACCTCTCGAAGAATAAAATACAATGATATGAGAGCACCCCAATTAATTTGACCTCATGAGTTAGGTGAATTAAAATATGGACTTGCAAGTCCATAAAACTTGTGGGCAGTTCCTTCTCAAACATACAAAAAATATCAGATATCTCTCAATGCTACCGTGGAATGCTAGCCATATGAATCTCCCTTGATGTGATCCAACAAATAAATCTAGATAATTTTGATATGGAACATCATAGGTCCTGAGGGAAGTCATTTTTCACACAACCATGCATGAGCAAAGGATAATGAAACTACAAAATAGACTTGCACATCATTAATTTCCATAAAACTGTGAGTGCATAAAGGATAATGAAACTAAAAAATAGGCTTACACATAATTAATTTTCATAAAAATGTGAGTTCATAACATACTTTTACCAATGCCAGTATAGAACTAAAATAATCATGTATTCAACATACATAGCCTTAGAAGGTTTAGATGGTTATGTGATTTCAACCTCGAAAAATTATTGTCTACGGTGAAGCAATGTCGTAGAGTTAACCCATATAAATAATGTGCCTTCACACCCAATATAACATCCTTCACCATAGAAACAACACCTTTATTCAAAATCCATGGGACATAACCTTATTTAAAATACCAAGAGGGACCAACCTCTCCTATAGTTTCATTTCTTGGCCAGTGTCTATTTTTAGTATTTGAAGAAATAAGATCTCTCCTGATAGCCACTGTGTTGATTTTATTCCATTATATGTGCCTCCATAAAGAAGATGAAACATTTTTTAATATATGCATGGGATATAGTAAGTGGCCAATATTAAGATCCTCCCAAAATGGAAGCTCATAAAATATTGATTTCATTTTCATCCCAATGGGAAATTTCTCAATATAGGTGTCAAAATATTCAATATCATCAAACATAGGTTCCCCATTTGAATCAAAGAATTCTTCCATTTCCTTCTCCTTATCTGTGTCATATTCCCTATTCCAATCTATCAGTGTCATTATTTTAGGTCTCCAGGTTCTCTTTAGTTTACCATTCAAAGGAAATGCAACTCTTCTACAAGGGTGTTCTTCTAGGAGGAATACCCTTGAACCGTCATACATCGACTTTCATAGGTCTTTGGACCACATAGCCTTTATAGAATTTCCACAACATTTACATACATGATACCCTTTTTTTACAATACCTATGATGTTAACATATACATAGCATGTTAGTGTAAAAAATATAGTCGCACCAAATGAAGTATGCCAAATAAAATTACAGATAAAAACAAATCGATGAACATGCTTACCAGAGAAAAATCCTAGTTCTGGATATTCATGCATGGTGTATGCGCATATTCCATACAACATAAAATACCTATACATTGGGATGGGTCTTGATACATCATATACATGTATCCCTTCCCATAATTGATTAAATTCACTGATTAATGGTTAGGGGTGGACATCCATTCTTTTCACTTGTCTTCTACCTAAAACTATATAAAGAGCCAACATAATATGTTCATTCTTCATGAACAACCATGGGGGGGTATTTTTATTGATCACTACCATTGGCCAAATAGAATAGTTGGTGTTTTGGAGGGAATATAGGTTAACTCCATCCATATCTATCCTCAAATGGAGGATTTGTACTTCAGTCTTGAATTTATCAAGCAATGTATCCTCTATATGCTTCATGGCTATGGAATCTATTGGGATTCACAAAACTCTTGGATCACTTATATGTCAAGAATGCCACCCCTACAACATGGATAATTGTTTTAAAAAAAGAGCCTTTGAATCTTTGGAATTATAGGAATGTTCCTCAATATCTTATGAGGAGGACCATATTCATTACCCTTGTTCTTTGATTTATGGTACCTATTATGCCCACATTTTGGACATATGTCTTTGTTTGAATATTTGTTCCTGTATATAATACAAAAACTTGAACATGCATGGTATGATATGTACTCAACACCCAACATTTTTAGCATTTCCTTTTCCTCTACACAACTATCGACAATCAAATATCACTTAGAAGTATCTTATATTTAAATAACCTACAATTAGTGGGAAATATAAATTTGCCTTGTCATTAAGCATGAATAAAATCAACCCTTTTCTTCCTTCATTGTGTGACAACATTCCTTAAAAGTTTAGGGGACTTAATGGTTATTTACCTCTAATGTGTCATGAAAAACACATCTGACATACCATACATTTCTTTCAAGTTGTATAATATATTTTTTGTCCCTCGCTAGGTAGACCTTAAAGACTCCTCTATTGGACCAAATAGAGGGGTGGTGGAAATATATTTTAGGATTTCATAGAAGGTATATACGACATCAATTTCATCCCCTAGTTCATTTTTCTTGAATGCATCTAACAAAATTCCCTCCATGGCCTGGATATCCCATAAGAAATCATCCTTCCCAACCTCTATATCATTGCCTCCATCCCCAATATGTGAAGAACTAGTGTTACTATCGAGATTTTGAATTGGTGACTCAAGACATAGTGGGAATTGAATAGGTGGTTGTTTCAATCATTATCAGTATGCTTCCTCTTTGAGTTATTTTCATTTAGTAGAAATCTCGTGAATTGACATCATAGTGGGGTGCAACGGTAGATGGTAGATAGGTCTCTGGTCATTACAATCCTGATTTTAAAAATATTGAACATTACATTGATAACATTAGTAACACAATGATTTTAATATGTTCAAAAATTATACCAAACACTTATTAGAAGCATGGAATTTTTTTCCCCAATAATAAACATGAAACCAACCCCTATATACAAAAAATGTCTAATTAAGTAATACATTTACATTAATTTCATTAAAAATCTAAAAACATAATCACTCAATCATCTTTTTCTTATGCCCTATGAGGTTGTCTACATAAAACAAATAAAATTCACGGTGTAAGATTGTTGACCCAATTTGGTTGCTGGAATATGGCATGTTAGGATTGGTAGGGTAAAGAAGTTGTCAATTTTCATCAAACATCTACTTGCAATATCTTTTCCCCGATAAGAGATTGCAAAATTTTGGGACCAAAGAAATATCTTGAGCATCTAAACTTGATCTTGAATCTTGATCCTGGAAAATTAAATGAACAATTATTAAACTGCACGTGTATACATAACATAAATTCAATGAGATAAATGAATTATCAATCAAATCTAGATGTACTGTAATCGGCGTGAGAGAACTTGAAGGAGTTCAAAATATATAGAATGAGGCAACATTGAAATATGAATAATTGGCCATTTGATATTATAATTCCTTTTTTCTTGCATTTGAGCCAAACCATAATATTGGGTAGCATATAAAAATCTAACTTAAAACATAACTTCAAATAACCTTTATAACTTAACAAGACACTTAAAAAATCATTACTTTTTTCTACAATATCATTGTTTTTTTTCCTCGAACATAGAAAATGTGAAATTGATGCTCAACCCCTCTCTCACTCTCTTCCTCTTTTCCTCTCCTTCTCTCCATATATCCCCCCCTCACTCTCTTACCTCTACCCCTCTATCTGCCTCACTCTATATCCCGCTCCCTCTCTCACTCATTGTATTCCCTTCCCTCTCTCTCCCCCACCAGTGCACTTTATCATTTGAAATGTATTTGAAATGTATTTGAAATTGTCATTTCTTAAACTTCTTCGATGCTCGATGATGTGTAATAAATATTACTTAGGAATTTATTCTTTTCTTAATTCATAAAGCACCGACTAAATACAAAAATTTGTAAAATGTTTTGAATTTCATAATGGCACTAGTATACTTTACCGGTGCGTATATGTATGTGTGATGCACTAGTGTGTATAAATATTTTTGATGCCCCAGGGTGAATTATCTTAATATACGCACTAGGATCTTATTTGTTTTTAAAACAATAATTTATATAACTTTTTTTTCCAGGGATATTTTGAAAATTCCAAGGGGTCAAACAAGGGGAAAACCAAGACATGTTGGTAGGGATGTCCAAAAACATGTAGAAGAAGATGCTAAAAGAAATGAACATATTTGTTTTTCAAGAGGAACCATCCCAACTACATTGTGCATCAGAGGTATGTAACCATTTTTTTATTCTTTTATGTACATTGAATTTAAGTATCGTGTGAAATACTAATTTGCAATTGTTTTGTTGCAGAAAATAAAAACAAATAGAATCCATTCATCACATAAGACGGGACGACGAGGAATAAAATGTTTGATCGTAAACTTTATGAGTATTTATGTTTTCGACCTTTCTTAAGATTTCATGTTTTTTTATATTTATATTTAAATAATTAATTTGCACCTGTCCATGGATGTATTATACTAGGTGCTAACATAGAAAGAGGAGCCAGCCCATGAATTGATAAACATTGGGTTAAGTATGGGTAGTGAGTATATGTTGAAGAATGAAAGTTTAATTGAACAATTTTTAAGTAGTTATGTTATTTAATTTCCAATGTTTTATAATTAATGAAAAAACAAGAAAAAATTATATTGATTATATCAACTATGATTTGTCATGTTGTATTAAACATGTAGGAAACAAAGTATGAAATGTATACATCCAAGGAGATTTTGAGAGAATTCATGAAGTATGGCATCGAAGAATGAGTATTGTTTATGAAAGACTTGGTGCTAAGGTATGTTTTTTGATTTATGTAATCATGTATATTCTACTATATATATAAATGTAGATATACTTATTACAATTTATTTGTATGCTTGTAGATGGAAGATGAAGGGGAAGAACATAAAAAACAAGTTGATCATCAAGAAAAAATTATGTTAAAAAACCAAAGTACAATATCACCTACAAATGACGAAGAAATGAGGCATGGATGTAGCTTGAGCAATGCCAATAGTTCAATTGATGAATGCCAATCAATATAATTGAATATTACTACAACTGTATGTTTTGGAATATTTGTCTATGAAAATCAAGGATTTTGTTTATTGTACTTGACATATTGTCCCAATTGCATGAGGAGATGTTACGAATAAGTGTAACAATTAAAAATTGGTTGCAATTTTATTATTATACTAGACATTTACATTATCCCTTTTTGTATAACAATGGGTATATTATTCATATATAATGAAATGGGTTTCTTATTTCATTGCATTGTCGAATGTTGTAAAGTATTGTGTTCTTGAATAAATAATATCTGCATGATTTACATTGTTACAAATAACAGAGGTTTAATTGGTTGGATAACACATTAATGCAATCATTATATAGAAATGAAATAATATAAATATAAAACAATATTAATATTAAAAAACATTTGATTTTGAAATAATTAATTGAAAACTTGTAAAAAACAATGAATTAAAATATACACATATCAATGCATTGTATTATTTTGAACTCGCTAGATAGTGTGTGCCATAATATAGACACCAATGCATTTTGAGGAGTCATACACACCAGTACATATTAATTATAATAATGCACCGGTACATACTATTGAGAAGATTCACCATTTTGAAAACAATATAACATACAACAATATTTATCATTTCAAAATTGTACGATGCTCATGTTTGAAATATTAACCAAGGCGTTAAAATAAAATTTTGTACATGTGCGTTACTTTTATTATACGCACCAAGAATCTAAATATTATTTACACACCAATGCCTTTGTTATATCATACACACTGGTACATACTAAAAATAATGCTACTAACATATCGGTATGTACTAATTACAGAAGCATTGTGACACATTCTATAATAAATGCACCGTGTATCATGATAATATGATCGTACCAAGACGTACTAATACTAAAGAACACTGGTGCTAACTATAACTTAATTACATAAGGGAAGACAAATCCTAAATCACACCAGTGCATCATAAGAGAATAACACAAAACCGATGCGTAGTAATTATAAGAGCATCGGTCCTATGCATATGACAAAAAAGGAGGAACCGATGCACAATATTTATAAACGCACCAGATTTTTGTTTATTATATTCAGATCCGGGGAATTTTTATTATATTAATGCACCGATTCATTTTATTATATTAATGTATCGGTGCAATTTTTTCAATATCACACCTATGCGTTTTGACAATAAACGTATGTAAAACAAAATGTCCACTACAAATTCCACCCGCCCAATTGTTTTTAGTTATATAGAAAAATTTCTAAAACCTATGCTAAAACCTCCACAACCAATAGAGGAGGTTTTAGCAGAGGCTTTTTTGAAATTTTTTCCAAATTTGTTTACCCTAAAAACCTCCACTAGAAGGTGTTCTCCTTGTAGTGAGAGCATGCATTGTATTTGTTGTCATTGATGGCTCCATTCCCACTCCCTAAGATCACCACATAGCCACTTCTTGAACCAAAAAAATGAGAACATATTTCTTGACACCAACGTTGTTACAAAACTTGTGAACTGCAACCCCATCATGCTTTTGAATCCTCCAGCCCAATTGATCCATGAAGGCATTCATGTTCTCGTTATGTTCCTTTGAGAACTATGTCTAGAAGGGTTTCTTCCTAGAATATGAGGATGAATCAACACCACACTTGACTAAGCCCTTATGCAAGTCTGATTCACTAAGCATGCAGGTGGAACTCAAGGCCATCATCATCTGAGGACTTGATGTGTGCACCAACATGGGAAGTGGAGACGGGGATGAGAAGAGTGGGACATCGACACCTCATCCACCATGAAACAATCATTTCTTGTTGACCAGGCTTCATCTAGCCATGCTAAGATAACACCCATCCTGCATGGACGAGGTACCTAACCCACCCTCACCTTCAACTTCTTACCTATTTAAGTTTTGATGGCAACTGCAAGCCTAGAATTTGAGGGCCTCTACTGTGCCTTCTGACCCACTGGCCATGAATTCCCTGAATCCATTTAGTTGAGATAGATTTAATATTATCACCATGTCTTTCTCACACATCCAAGGAAATAAAAAATAGTCGCCCCCCTCACATAGCTGAGGAAATATGAAATCTTCTACAATGAATGTGTTTTATCTTAGTTTTTTCTCACCATTGTTTTGATGCCACTTGTTGGAAACATGATCCCATAGAAACTATATTTTTCAACATAAAATAATTGTGAATAAAATAACAAAAAAAAAGAAGATAAAATAAATCATTCAACAAGACATGGATTTATGTGGTCAAAACCCTGGCAATGTACTAAGGAAATATCCATGGGGAAAGGTATTAGTATTCTTATTGCTCAGAGGTAAATATTAAAATCTTATCATAGTAGGATTGAAAAACTTTCCATAAGCCTCTTAGGGATACACAGATATATAATGTCTTCAACATAGCTACCACCATTACATTAACTACCATCAGTTCAAGAACTTCCATTATTACATGAACCACCATTGTTCACCATTGTTCACCATTTTTTATTTGTTCTTATAATTTCAACAGTTTTTTTATCATCTTGGTGTGAAAATGTGACCCATGATCCGTAACAATACTTTTAGGCACTCAAAACCTAGCGATATTGTGATTGAATATGAAACATGCTACTATGTTTCCATTGTTGGACTATGTAGGAATAGCCTCAACCCAATTATTGAAGTAGTCAATAGCCATAATGATGTACCCATGGCCATCAACTAAGGAAGGATTACAATTCATGAAATAAACCCCCCACTTTGTAAAGGGTCTGACAACAACCATAGGGTGAAATGGAGTAGAGTGTACATGAATTTTCCAATTAAACACTTGACAAGGGTGACACTTCTGAACCATAGTGATGCAATATTTGAATATTGTAGGCCAAAAATATCATGTGCAAAATATCTTTTGGGTAGTGGCAAGAACAAAAATATGAATGCTACATGCCCTGGCATGGAAATAATTTAAAACATGCTTATCTTCTTCACGGGAAAGACAATGATGTATGACCATGTCTACCCCATATTGATAAAGTGTGTCTCCAATGATGAGGTAATTTTTGGCTTGATGTCATATGCACAAATGTTGATCCATGGATAATTGAGGGTTAAACCATTGGGTTTGGAGATATACCAATACATCCCCATACAGATGATCAAAAGATTCAATGATAAATAATGAATCATCATGAAATTAGTCATTAACCAAGGTTTCTTCACTAACTCTGAGAAGTTCATAAATTAACTCCAGGAAAGCTAAAGAATTTTTAAATTTTGCATTCACAAACTCTAGGTCAAATAATTAAAACATGACAATCCATTTAGAGTACTTCCCCTCAATGATTTGATAGGTCAAAATATGTTTCATTGGGTTGGATTCTGTAATAACCATAGTTTTCCATAGTAACATGCAATGCTTGAGTCGTTGGACATCATGAACAAATACCATGGCCAAATTTTCAACATGTGAATAATCAATATTAGGTCCAATAAGAAACTTACTAATATAATAGAAATTTTCATCTGAGCTAGACTAAATCCTAAATACAAAACTACTCTAATATTTTGATGCAATCCTATTCTAACGGTAGAAGAATCAATTATAGGTATGTAATTCAATGTGTAAAAGAGAAATAGTTCTTATTTCAAATAATCAAATTATATAGCATACTTTTTTTCATGTATATGACCATAAGCATGTTCCTGTAATTGATTTCACGATCCATTTATAATCATTCTCTACAAATGACAATTGACAAAGATGACAAATTGAGAAACATTTTCATAAAACATTCAACAATAGTGCACCATTGAATAAATGAATCATGAAGTTTCTTTCTATTATTCTCCCTCAAAAAAATATTTCATTCTCAGAAAGAAAATGACAAGTAAAGATATTTCTCATCTGCCTTTGAGCCTGATAAGTAGTTATACAACACTCAATTTTGGTTCTCCAACCCCCACCTCTTCTTTAAGTGACATTGGATTTATTTTATACATGAAGGAGGACTATTGACCTTCCTAACTACATAATTTTTCAGTTACTACTACTACAACTTCCCTACTCTTCCCACTTCCATTACATTTTTTATTTTCCAAAACATAGAAAAAACATTATGTAATATTCCTTCCTACTCTGATCTCCTCGAAAAGATGAAAAACTTAAAATATTTGGTGGTGAAGGGATATTATCCTAAAAAATTGGTCCAAATGACAACCAAAGACAAGAAAACATGTTCATTGGTCCTGGACCTCTCACATTTTCTTAGGGAATCCAGTTAGCCAAGAAGGAAGTGTAGATATTCCCTTCATCCTTCTCCTTTTGTGAACTCAAATAGTTGTCGACCTATGTTCTTCTACCTCACCTCTGCTGCATGGTCAAGACTTAGCTATTTGTTTTGATATTGATGGAACTTGGATTTAACTTTGTATTATGTTTGTCTCTCCAACTATATCCTAAATTATCTAAGAATAGGTACTTTGCTTCTTGCGAAAAACAAGTGAGGCGCATCCTGCACCTAGTGTTGTTGAATCGTGGTAGTTCCCCCTGGTGGAAATGACCAGGAAAATGAGTATATATCTCCTGATGTTGCAGCCATGGAAAATCACATTCTAATTTATCCCTTTGTTAAACAATAAAGTTTCCCTATCCCCCATGTCCCTTTTATATATTTCCAATGAGATTTTTCTTGTATGGTGATGATGAAACGAGAGGGTTTTTACCATTATCAAATTCATCTCTTCCYGCTCGAAAGGATGATTTGATTATTAGTTATCCAGTATCCATGTAATATTCAGTCTCTATACTTTTCATTTTCCTCTTCAATATGTAATTTTTTTCACTCCATTAGTGCATCTATCGTCAATTCTTCTAACCTATGTGTCTTTTMTATCATCGGGTGTAACCATCGTCCATCAAGTATCATGTATGGTGAATAGATTCTCYCCCTATATTCTCCTACTACATTGATCCATCAAAATATGAAAATAAAAGACAATTATTAGCCTTTGTATCAAAATAATGAAATTCTCCAAGATTCATCTTATGTATATTCACAATGCCCTGTACTGTATTGTACTTCCGTCAGTTCGCATTGATTTCATGCATGTGAGACAACAACTTGGGTGATCTGCATATATAGAAATAGCATGTCACTTATCATAGACAAGTGGTTTTGCAACACATTTTCATTGTAATAAGGTTTTCTAGAGAATATATAGGTTTGCGGGACATCAAATAAGGTCGTTATACATTTTTCAAGGATTTCATTTATTAGTCGTATATTTACGGGTTACAGGGTTTCGAATGCGAAATATTTTCATGATAATATTTTGGTAGGAAGAAACCCACATAAATTCTTCCACACAGAATATCCCTCATGGTCTGTGGCTCATGGGTTCATGATTAAGCTCTCAATTGGTTCTGTGATCCCAATTAGGCATTTCCCATAGCGCAGTCCCACCAATTTTCATAAAACAAAGCTTTGCGGTTCTTCATGGAACAATATTTTGCAGTGTAGTTTTGAAATGGGATTTAGGAGTGGCTAAATGTTTTATAGGAAAAGATGCAAAGGGTGGTATCATAAAGGATTAGATATTCTATGGTGGGATATACAAAGGTAAATTCCATATAGGTAGGTCTTGAACAGTTTGTGGGTCATGGGTTTGCAGGGAATTGCAAATTGAAGTTCCTTGGTGACCCCTGCAAGGCTTGATGTCTACAATGCTCATGTAATCATAGAATGTGGCTCATGGTTTGTGGAAATATGTGCATATAAGTTTTATAGGATTTAATAAAATTATCACATACACACTCCCACAACTGTGAACCAATGAAAATGGTATGCGATGTTTATATGCACGATTCTTTTGAGCCTTTGGGAAACTTTGAGCATTCAGTTTATTCGGTCAACTTTATATCATTGATTATTCTTTCTATATTCGATCCGTGACACTTGTTTTCCCATCTCCTATCCAAAGGCTATTCATTCTCAATTTGTAGGTGAAAATACATTTTCTGATGAGCTTCTAGGATGTCACGTTCCTCTTCAC
This sequence comes from Picea sitchensis, assembly GCA_010110895.2. Classification (NCBI taxonomy): domain Eukaryota; kingdom Viridiplantae; phylum Streptophyta; class Pinopsida; order Pinales; family Pinaceae; genus Picea; species Picea sitchensis. The sequence continues at coordinate 22,353 of SNQJ01S0029505.1, read as the reverse complement.
ATCATTATGAGTTCCCCCCTATCCTGCATAGATAAAAAAATCATAAGAGCAAGYTCCATAAATCCTTCAAGGAATGTACATGTATTTTTTTCGTAACCATAATTTCTATTTATCCTAGTATTTAATAGGTGACAACTTAATCAATTAAATTGAATGAGTTCTAGTTCATCTATGTTGAAGCCATATTTGCATGATATCAACAATATAACCTTTCCTCCATTTTATTTTGTTATACATTCATACTTTCACTATGACCTTATACTATTATTCATGCAAATGGTGTTATAATTATCAGATATGATGAGACTGGTGAGGATACTCGGGAAAACAAATATGCAGTTGTATCGTACCGATCTCTTACCTCAGAAAGGTGAGTTTTGGGATTGTTTCACATAGGAAAAAAAATATAGGTTTGTGAGATTTATCCCTTTTCTAGTAGATTCCACATGTAAAATTTCAATTAAAAAAAATCCCCCCTTTTCTTTCGATTATCTGGCATATCATGGGTGAAGCAGTGAATTCTGAGATTGTAAGGGATAGACCAACATTTTCCTTTCTTATGATTTGATGATGGAAATCAATTGGGGGAGAGTCATTCTATAATTATTCAATTCTATGAATTATTTAAAAATATGATATGTGGGTGGAACAAGATGAGTCTTGACGGGTGCTCAAATTGACATCTTTGTAGCACTCGTCCTATACTTTTTGTACACTTTTTTCCGATTTTCATTTCCATATTAATACAATTTTCATCCACAATGATGCATTCTTGGTCAAGGTATAATCACTCACCCAACATGACATTTCAGTACTTATTCCTATGCCTCTTTTAGGAGATTATCACCTTTTGTGCTATCAATGCTTTTACAGGAACAAAGTTGCACAAGTACCTTCACACCATGAGAACTGCAATCCCTATTCAAGTGTATTTGTTACAACTCTAGTCATTTCTACAACTCTTATTGCTGCAACTGCTAGTTATACAAATCCCAGTGTTGCAACTCTTAGTCTTGTGAATTTCGTGGTGATGCAACTATCACTAGTATTGTTTCTACAATTATGAGTCGGGTGTTGTAACTATGGGTTTTCCATAACAACGCAGCAGTAAACCACACAGTTTTCACCAAGGATCATCCAATCAACAAAAAAAATCATGAAGGAACATGGAAAAAGAAAACGGGTGCTAGAAGAGAATAGACAACTCAACCACCACTTTCCACAACCGATTTGGTCGGCATGCACCCAATGTTTTTCATATTTTGGAAGAAAAATGTAATGAGATGAGATATCTTGATTCTCACGGTTTTCCATCGATTCTCTTAGTTAATTTAGGAATAATCCATTTTGTATAAATACCTCTTCTCTCTCTGAGCCGAGGATGATGGAGAAAAGGAGAAGAAATCGTGTATACAACATTGTATTACTTTGCACACTTTCATTTAATGCATGTTTAATTCCATTCTTGTTCAATTAATGGTGTGATTATTATTTAAGCATCCTACTAGATTCCTAGACCAATACTTCATCTAAGGAGGTAGGGACCCCTCCTTAGCTCGGTATTGTTTGCATTTTCTATAGTTTGTAGAAGTAGTTATAGCATCATTTACATATTTTCATTTATTTACAAAAATTCCTTCATCAACAACTTTATGTAACTCCATTGTTCTCCATTATTATATATCTAGATTGTTATAACTCAGTGCTAACATTTCCGGGTATTGTTACTGAATCATGAGTGAACAATTGTAGCATTGTTTTCATATTTTTCATTTATTTCCAATAATTCCTTTATTAAATATTTGAATGATTTTTGTAGATCAACGTTGACCTTGATGGGTATCACTTTCTGATTGATGAATGCATAGTTGTAGCCTCTCTTCTCTATTTTCATTTTTTCCAGTAATTCCTCTATTAAAAGCGTGTTGCAACTTTGACATTTTATCATTGTTGTAGCTCTATTTCCGCCATTCCATGTTGATTTGAAAACCCCTTTATTTTGATTTCCTAATGTGAAGTTGTAGCATCCCTTATTCATTTTCATTTATTTCCAACAATTCCTCTATTTAAATTTGTTGTGTATTCCCCTTGCTGCAATTCTCATCCAGATTTATGAGTAGAAAGAAAATAATAACATACTGAATACAATAACAAAGAGATACTGAGAACAAAAATAGATATCTAGTGAACAATAAATTCTATTGAATAAAAAAATAGGTTGAAACTGTAAAACTGCAGAACTGAAAACAACTTGCTTCGATGGTGGTAGTTATCTATGAGAAGAGATGTGGCTTCTACACGCATCCGTATGAGAAGAATGATTACAATGAGTCTTCAGAGGCCTATTTAACATTACTCATGAATGAAAAAACCCTAGACATCCAAAAACCTAACCCTAGGATATGAAACACCAAAAGTTATGTGGGCCCAGATGGATAAGTTGGTACCTCAACTTCTCAAATATTTTGCATACGACCTCCATTTTGGCCACATGATAGCTCATTGGAAAGGTATTTTCGAGAACTACACAATATTTCATAAGACTCTGACTCCATCTATAGTTTGACTATGGAAAGCCAAAAAAACATTGTTTAGGACCCCAAAATGGCCATGGAAGTACATAAATATGCACTGACATGAAAACATCCAAAATAAGCCATTTGGATTAGGTGGGAAGCCACCAATATCCATATGGAAGTTGTGTAAGGATTCAAACAACCCTGAAAGTGTAGAACCCACAATTACAAAGAATTACAGAAGAACATGTTGAACTAAAAACTATCAAGAGGAGCCAGTTAGAATAGGTGGGTGGCCACCAATATCCACCACCCACCAATACCCACCTAGATCAAATTCTGGCTACTGCAATTTTTTATTGTTGTAACCCATATTGCTGCGAATCTTATTGTTGCAACTCTGACTAATGCAACTCTTGTTACTACAACTCCAACTGTTGCAACTCTCATTTTTTCAATTCAGGCTACTGCAACACTCACTACTACAACTCTACATCACAACATTTATCTTTCTAGTTAACAACTGTGTGGTTTTCAAATAGAGATATTTTATTTCCTTTGTTTATAAGCACAATGTGGTTTGATCCCTAAATATTGAGTACATAAGCTATAACACAATTGACACAATAATCAAGGTCATCTTAAATATTTGAAGAACTCACCTTTACATTTCCTGCAAGTGTGATATTTACTTTTCCACAAGTGTGATTTACTTTCCTACCAGAGTGATTTACTTTTCTGCAAGTGTGATTTACTTTCCTGCAAGAGTGATTATTTTTTCTGTAAGTTGGATTTATTCTCTTACAAGAGTGATATAATTTCCCACAAGTGTGTCATTTACTTTCCTGCAAACGTGTTTCCATTCCTGCAAGTGTAGATTTGATATAGTTTAACTGATGACTTGCTAAAGCATATTGATATATTTCCTTGTGATATTGATTTGAAAATACGACAACTAATTGGAAATTACCGCATTATACTTGCATATATGGTACACTATAGTTTGTAAGTTCAATATACTCAGATTGATAATTAAATGTACAAAATCTTCATTTTCTTACTAATTTAATTGGGAAGTAATTAAAAAGTCTATCATTTTTGGCGTCGTTCCCAGGGAACTGTCAAAAGTATAGTTGATATTTTTCTATTGTTTGGATTTTCATTACAAGAGATTGAGTGATATGATTTCTTTTCAAAAATTTGTAGAATATTTTTCTAATATTTTCTATGCACAGACTTAGGGATCAACAAGGTGGATTTATTATTTTATCCAAAAATTCTAGTAAAGCTAACATTGTAGGTCATTCTCAAGAGGGATAGGAGCCTAGTTATCTGAATTATTTATCACCTACAATAAGTTTTATTTCAAAAAAGAGACCTGAGACCTCCCCTCAATAATTTGAAACTGTACAGGGTTCTATGCACACAAAGGTTCTGCCTTCAGAAGATTTAATCAATGAACAATAGCACTC